>PVLA01012322.1:0-45467 GCA_004027455.1 Hydrochoerus hydrochaeris | reverse complement strand
GCAGCTTGCAATTGATAATTATTCAGCTCAAAGAACAGGATCACCTGGAGGTGCCTGTGTGTTAGGAACAGGTGCTGGGCATGTCAGAACACTAGATGGCAGCACCCAAAGAAGCTGGTTGGTTACCCCAAGACTACTATAGCTGAGGGGACAGAGAAGATGGATGAAAATTCACCGCAAAACCAACTTTAAGAAGGAACAGAAGAGCTGCTCATCAAAGGCATGAATAGCAGAGATTTGCTTGAGAGCCACACATTGTGTGGGCGGCTGCCTACCTCTAGTGGGACCTGAACTCCCATTCAGGGGTGTCACAGACTCAACTAGACTTGTATTTGTGTGAGTGACCAGGACAGGGACTTTATGCCTGTTTATGTGTGTCTTGCATGGTAAGGACTGCTTGTGTGAACTGTGCATTTGAACAGTATCTGTCTAATCTATTTATACTCTTACTTTACCATAAAGTGCTCCCAAACCTGGAGCCACCCACACACAGCCTCAGCAGCCTGGGCAATTCCAGGAGCAAATTGATTCTTTCCTGAAATTATAAACAAATCTCATAAAGGGTCAGTTACTTCCCCTTTCTGGGATGTGCTGCTCCCCCACACTGATTCCCAAGTCAGTGTAATCCAAATGAAGAACACCTTGTTAGCAACATCTTGTGGATACAACTTCTGAAGTTCCTGAAGTGAGAACAAACTGAGCAAATCTCTGGTGGGATGGGACCTTTACAGAATGCACGTGCCATTCCCACAGTTTGGGGACAGCCCTGTGTGAAGAGAGCACAGCCCAACAGGCAGGTGGCACTGTGGCCTGAACCTGGGGTTTAAACTAGATGATGTCTGAGAATGTGTTCCTTTCACATTTCATCCCAATAGCTTCTTTGCTTTCCATTCAGGATCTCATTGTACTTCTCTTCCAAAATTTGTTCATGCAAAAAATATGTGTGTAAGTATATACACATGTATATCATGAAGAGAGATACACCAATAAGACTGCTACACTTGTGTCTTTCCACAGTTCCAAAATTCATTGAATGCCAGTAGAGTCATAAGCTACCTCAGTTCACTGAATTATTTCACCAGTAATCCTGGCCCACTTGGAGTCATGACTGGTGACTGCAAATTTTTTGTTCAATTTTTAATCTTAATCACTAGGGTCTGTAACACTCAAGTCACATACCACACTTCAAATGATTACATTAAGTTATACAGGTTAGAGAGTGGTAGAGGTCCTAGGGCAGTGAGGGTGAACCTTCTGGAGCTTTCAGTGATACAAACAGCCCAGGGTGACATATGTGCCATGGGTTCACCAGCACTGCCTTAGAGCCCCTGAAAGTCAGTTGGTCATGGTACAGGGACATCAAGGCAAAGGGCCTTGGGGCACTGAGGTTGGCAGTGTGGTTGGCAGGGAGGATTATATTGACTGAGTTCAGGGATAGCCAGAAGCTCAGTGCCTGGCCATCTCCTTTGCCAAGGCCATGAAAAGAAGCCCAAAGTGGTTAATGGGGGAATGAGTGACAGGTCTGTGTGCCCTGCTGCAGGCTGAAGTGCCTCTCATTTATGCATAAATCTCTGATTCAGTTCCATAACTCCAGGAAGTCTGGATTCATCTAGTTATTGCCTAGGGTTAGACAGGGCAACAGGGTTAGGGACACTCCTGGGAAGAGAGATTTTCCAAGACAATGACACTTTTCCAGATGCCTCTTTTCCCTTGTCCTCAGGGCCATGGTGTAGCTTCATACTTGGCCACTGTTGCTCTGTGGAGCAAACTTCTCTTCCACCATCAACACTTGTGCACCTTACAATCCTTTCTGTATAACCCACCCAATTCTTTGTTGGGGCACCAAGGGCTTGGAAAGGAGCCTCTAAGGCCTCCACCCAGTGACAAGATTGTGTGCAGTTGTGCCCAATGACTAGGTGTTGTTTTACATACCACCAGAGCCAGTTCCTTAATTTACATATGTACTGTTTATTTTCATCACCCCCTTTACACACACATGCACATACAGATGATAGAGATACAGTAACATAAGGAAGAGGCCCTAACATAAGCTTCATATTATTCTGACATGAAGCTCTTTGGGAAACAAAATGATTTGCCACTCATGCTGTGATTTCTTGACATTTTCCTCAGGTTAAATGGGGAAAGAATTTCCATTTCTAAGAGACCTTTGCATAAATTCCCCTTTCCCTAATTCTCCTCTCTAAGTACAACTAACTTTCCTGGCAAGAACTCAGGAGATTTTCACAGGACAACTGAGAAGTGGGCAATGAAGGCAATCAGGAAAGTGCCCTCTTTGTGCCCTGTGTCTTTTTGTGCCTACACAGCCAGCATGAGAGTAAAGAGGGCCAGGACCACCCACAGGCCTAGAACTTAAAGCTTAAAATAATAAAAATGACAAACAAAGAAAGCTTACTCTTTGCATCCCAGTGACCAGGAGAGAGGCATCATGCAGAAACACAGCCAGGGGACCCCATGAGTCAACACAGGCAGTGACAGTTGCTCGGCCACTAGCAGGAGGGCTAGTGTTTGATGAGGCCTCACTCTAAACCCAGGTAGTGGCTGTATCTTCAACAAGGATGTGGGACAGCAGGTGGTGAGATCTCTAAGTCTGTAGGCACTGCTCTCACTGAATGTTCAAGAACTCCTCTGAGTGAAGCCAGCTCAGATGATGACACAACCCAGATTTTAGGAGGAAGATTCTTAGTCATGGGTGCATTTGATGCAAGACTTCATTGTGTTCCAGGCTTCTGCCAGAGGTGCAGGGGCCACATGTGGCTTTCCAGGCTCTTGCAAGTGGCAACAAAGAACTGGGTATTATACACAATGGTAAGGAAAGGGCAGTAAAGTTTAATGCCATTGAACTAGGTGGGGGTGGGCTCACATTGGCAGAAAGGAAGATGGCACTAGTGCTGAAGATGCTGGGTTTAACAACCAAGATGCCCATCAACAGCAGAGTGGATGAAAAAGATGTGGTATTTTTATACAATGGAATATTACTTAGCTATTAAAAAGGATGATCTTGAGGCTTTCACAGGCAAATGGAGACAACTTGAGACTATCCTCATTAGTGAAATAAATAAGAATCATATTTATAAATATCAAATTGTGTCTCTAGTGTAAAAAGTAATAACTGTAACAGTAATAAAACCCAAAATGTGTAATTGCTATTGTCAAAAAGAGGGGAAAAGATAGTACTCCAAAGGATATACCTGTATGGATGTTTAAGTGTGTAGGATTGATAAAAATATTACTAAGTTTTTGTTGGATTGTTGAACAGAATTGTTTGCAGTCTTGCTGTTTGAATGTCCACTTTGCATGCTTTACTTTTGTAACTTGAACAACTATTTCTAAGAGGACAATATGTAACTTATCAGCTAGTGATTTCTTACTGTTTTTTTTTGAAATTATGTACTATTTCTACCCTTTTTCTGTTCTGTTTTGTTTTTCCCTTAAATAAAATTAGAAAAAAAAGAATGTAAAATATTATGCCAGCTCTAGGGTGCCTCCAATTTGGTCTTCCAGATGTGATTGATGGGGCAATGGGTCCAGTGAGCTATGTCCAATGGACTTGTCCTTCCCATAGTTACTTTGTTGTAGTTGGATGAATGAGGTACAGTCCATATGCATGAACTTGGGTGAGCTCCAGGTCAAGAAAAACTATTGCAAGATGACCTGGCTTGCAGGTATCTTATCTCTGCCTCTGTGAAGTAGGGCTCAGGTCAAACATGGGAATTGGCCCTGGGGCATTGCTCAAGTTCACAAGAGTGGAGGGAGTGGTTTATCAGCCCCAAATATACCACCTACACTAAAACCACAGGTCCATGTCTTCATGTGACAGACACTGTTTTATCTTTTATCCAAGTGTCAGAAGTGATTAAAGAGCAAGTTTAGGCCAGGCATGGCAACACGTGCATGTAATCCCAGTACTCAGGAAGGCTGAGGCAAGAGGATTGTCACATCAGAACTCACACAGATCAATTTAGAACCTTAATGAGACCTTGTCTCAAAATAAAAAATAAAAGGACAGGGAATATAGCTCAGTGCAAAGGCCTTGGATTGAATTCCCAGTACCCCCTCTTCACCAAAAGAAGTCTAATTAAATGACAAATGGGAGTGGCCCGGCTCTACTTCACAGGTCAGGGGCACTGCACACCAGGTCAGACTGTTGGCATCACTGCAGAGCACTTCAGGGCCACCCCCACCCCAGGGCTCCACTCTGGAGGCTCAGGGAGAACCATGGTTAAATGACAGTCAGGAGACAGCAATCCAGTCTTCACTTGGCCCCAGGTTTGAGCCTGAGTGTTTTGCTTACAAAGGGTTCAAAGATAATCTCCATCAGCCTGAAGTTTCTGACTGAACATTTTCCTGAAGTGGCTCTGCAGCTTTGCCTCAGTGACTCCCTTGGAAGGGATAATGATATGCAGCAAAGAGACTTTTGATGTGGCTGAACAATCCTCCAAAGTGTGTATTTATTGCACTGTCTTTTTCTCGTCATCTCTCTGTGGATGTGTAGGTGGACTGCACACCTTGGCTATCCTGAAAATTTCTCTGAAAACATGGGAGTATAAGACACTTTGAGCTCAGAGATGCTGGGCATGGTGGTGCATGCCTATAGTACCAGCACTCAGGAGGTGGAGGCAGGAGGATATCTATGGGTTTGAGGCCAGTCTAGGCTACATGATGAGTTCCAGATCATCCTGAACTACATAGCATCAAATAAATAAATAAGTAAATAAGAAACCAGAGGTTCAGTGCCTCTAGCTTTGCCATTCCTCAAAAATAATTTAGTCATTTCTGGTCTTTTGTGGCTCTACATAAATTTCAGAGATTTCTTTCCATGTGGAAAAACCATTGGGATTTTTTTCTTTCTTCTCTTTCTTCTCTCTTTCCTTTTCCCTCTTTCTCTCTGCTTCAATGGTGGGGACTGCACCTAGGCCCCTGCTCATGTAAAGCAAGTGCTGTACCCTGAGTGTCCCTGGTTTGACTTGCTGTATCTCACACAGGGTTTTGCTGACATGTTTGGGATGGCCTCAGGCTGAGCAGCTGGGCTCCCAGACATCACAACTGCACTCAGTTTAGTCACTGGGATTTCAACAGTGTTCATGCTGAATCTGCAGATTGCTTCTGGTAGAATATGCAATAGACTGAATGTTTGTGTCTTCCTAAAATGTAGATGTTAAAACTCATTATCCAATATGATGCTATTTGTATGTGGGATAGTTATGAAATGATGAGAGTGGGATGCAATTCATGCATCATGAGAGAGACCCCTGAAAGCTCTCCATCCATCTAGGAGGTGAGGTCATGGCACAAAAATGGTTCCCATGAGCCAGCAAGCAGCCCCTCCTCAGATCCTAAGCCTGCTGCTCATAGTGACCTTGACTTATGGCCTCCAGAACTGTGCAAATCCCATTTCTGTTGTGCACCAGCCACTCCATCTGTGGTGGTCTCTGTTGGCATTGCAAGTTGACCAAATGCTACACATGTATGGTCTGATTCCCAGGCTTTCCCATCTGTTTCGCTGATCCATTTGTCTGCTTTTACTCTCACAATGACTGTAGCTTAGTAATGTATTTTGAAACATATTAAGACCATCCATCAAAGGCCCTCAGCTAAGGTACTCAACAGTGGAAAGCTTCTCATGTGTGGCCTTCTATGCTAAGGCTTATCCTTCTGTGCTATCTGTTGAAAGTTTTGTTGTGAAAGGGTGTTGCATTTTGCCCAATATCTTTTCATCCTCTATTGAAGATAATTGTGTGATTTTTTTCATTGTTCATTCTGTTAATGTGGTGCTTACCAATCACTGATTTTGTAAGTTGAACTATGTTTGCATTCAGTCCGTAAGCTCCATCTGATTATGGTGCATGATCCTCCAATGTGCTATTGGATTTGGTTTACTAGCATTTCATTGACAGCTTTTGCATTTGTATTTATCAGAATACTGGTCTGAGGTCTGCTTCTGATATTTTTTTTAGCATTGATATCAAGGTAATGCTGGCCACATAAAATGAAATGCAGTGTTCCTCTTCAGATCCTTGTAAAAACTTGAGAAGAACACAAATTCTTTAAATGCTGGAAAGGACAGGTGTGATGGTGCATGACTGTAATTCCAGCACTTGGGAGGCTGAGGCAGGAGGATTGTTGCAAGTTTGAGACAGCCTATGCTACAAAGTAAGCTCAAGGCCAGCCTGAACTGCATAGCAAGACTCTGTCTCAAAAAGACTAAATAAATAAATAAATAAACAAATAAATAAATAAATAAATGCTGGGAGAATTCTCCAAGGAAACCATATGTTCCAGGGTTTTCTTGAGAGGTTTTAGAGGATTGATTCAGTTTCTATGTCACAAAAAGTTCTGTTAGGCTTCCTGTTTCCTCATGATTCAATATTAGTGGATGGGCTCTTTCTGAGAATTTATCCAGTTCTTCTAGGATGTATGACTTGTTGGTATTCACCTGTTTAAAGTAGTCTCATGATCATTTTGATTTCTGTACAGTAGTTTTAATGTCTTCTTTCATTATTGATTTTACCAGTTTGCCTTCTCTTCTCTCTTTAATCTAGCTAAAAGCTGTTCAATTTTGGTTATATTTTCAAAGAAAACCTCAGCTGTATCAATTTTTTTCACTTTCTCTTTTTTTAGCTTCTGCTCTAATCTTTATTATTTCCTTCCCTCCACTAACTCTGGGCTTACTTTACGCCTTTTCTTCCTCATTCTCCTCTTCTTTCTCTTCATTTTCTTCTTTTCCCTTTCCCCTTCTTTTTCCTCCTCTTCCCCTCTATCTTTTCTCTCCTCCTTGAGGTATAAAGTTATGTTGCTATTTGAGCTTTTTAAATTGTTCATTTGTCTTTTGTTTTTTTGAGACAGGTTCACATTCTGTAATTCAGGCTGGCCTTCAACTCACAGTGATCCTTCTGCCTTTTCCTCCTGAGTGCTGGGATTGCAGGCATGCACCACCATGCCCAGCTTGAGGTTTTTTTTCTTTTTAATAAAGAAGCTTATCACAAACTTTTCTCTTAGTATTAATTCTGATATATTCTATGTTTCTGTGAGTTGTGTTTTAACTTTTGTTTATCTCAGTTATTTTCTGATTTCCTTTTAACTTTTCTAGGATCTAATGGCTGTTGTTCAAGAGTCTGTTCTTTAATTTCCACATATTTGTGACCATTATGGCTTGTGTTCAGATGTCCCAAAAGAGCCTCATGCAGTCATATGTGGGGCTTTTCAGAAGTGGCTGTATCTATGTTGTGTGATGCTGGGATTAAGGGTATAATACTAGGATTAAGGATACTTCATCCTGGGTGTGAGTTTTTCCCACCCTAAGGGCAAGTAGCCTGGATCTTCCATGGCTTTCTGCTTACTGTTCTGCTATCTCCTGCCTGCCATGGACTGTTTCTCCTCAATGACACCCCTCTGCTGTGCCTCCCTGTATTGGAGCCAGCCAAATATGAACTGAAACAGACTATGAACTTTGAACTGAAATAAACTACTTTCTTTCACTTTGTGTGCTGGGTATTCTGTTTTAGAAACAAGAAAAATAACGAATTTTCCAGTTTTCCTTCTTTTGATTTCTAGTGTCATTCTAATATGGCCAGAAAAGACATTTGTTATGATTTTAGTGTTTTAAATATATTACAACTTGTTCTGTAACCTAACATGAGATCCTCCCTGAAGAAGTTTCATATGTACTTGAGAAGAATTTGTATTCCACAACTGTTTTGTGGAATGTTCTGTATATTTCTATTCACTTTGGTTTGTCTAGGGTGTTCTTGAAGTCTTCCATTTTGTTATTGATCTTCTGTTTGAATGTTCTCTCCTTCATTTAAAGTGGAACTTAAATGGAAGTTGCCTATTGTAATTGTATTGCTATTTTTCCCTGCCTTTTGTTATGCCTGTTATGTATTTAGTGCTCTGATGTTAGTGCATGTATGTTTATTGATTGGTAGATCAATCTTTTTATCATTATGTAATATCCTTGTATTATTCAGCTTTCCTGTTGCTGGACAAAATGCCCAATGCTTACAAGTTAAAGGAGATGTTCATGTGCCTCATGCTTTCAGAGGTTCCATCCACATTTGACTGGCACCAAGACCTGAGTATCATGGTGGAAAGGTGAAGCTGTTTGCTTCATGATATCCAGGAAGCAGAATGCAGGGGAAGAGCACCAGAGAGTGTACCTGCAGGTGCAGCCCCCAGTGTCCATCTCCAGAGGGCCCCACTACCTAACACAGCACATCAACTGGGACCCACCAGGGGATTAAGCCACTGGTGAGTAAAGCACCCCATGACCCAGGCACCTCTCTGGGAGTCTTTCAGTCCAATCCAGTTGACAACCAAGATTGACTGAGCTAAGTCCACCCTTGTCAACTTGACACCTAATCACCTCTCCTTAAATCATGTTGAATCTCCAAATAAAGACAAGTTCACAATTATGCTTTACATGATAAGCCTATTCTGCAGGAAACCTGAAATGCCATAATCCCTTCCCAAAAGTCTCAATAGTTTTGGCGTTTCTCAAAAGTCCAAGCTAAGTATCTTGTCAGACTCAAGACAAAGTCATAGCTGTAAAATTTTGTAGAACTTAAAAGGCAAGTTATTTAAAACTTAGTGTGGCATAGGATGAGTCCCATTCCAAAAGAGAAATAAGGGATAGAAAAGACTAGACTTGAAGTGAGAGTGGCACACAACAGGCAAACACTAAGTCCTGTTGCTGCATATCTGGCAGCCAGGTGCACAGTGGTACGATAGTTCCAGTGGGCTTGGGCAGCCCTGTCCCTGTGTGCTTGCCAGTTGCAGCCCACACACTCTCCCTTGCACTGACTCCACTCACTGCTTGCAGCTTTCCTCCGTAGGTGTTCTGAGGTTCTGGCATCTTCTACTTCCTGTGGTCTCCACTGCACCTTCAGCTTTGCTCCTATAGTTCCCCACACTGCCCTGTCAGAGGCATACTGCCTTTCTTTAAAATCTGGGCAGAAGCTTCTCTCACTGCATAATTTTTGCATTCTGTATACCTGTAAAATTGGCATTACATAGCAGCAAAATATACTGCCAGTACTAGTAATAGACAGCTGCCTTGGGCCAGGCTGCAGAAATCTCTGAGCACTTTGATGACTGAGCAATGTGAAATGAATGAGAGTCAGCTCCCTACCTTACTCTCCTCTTACAGGGATCCCAGGAATTCTCCTATCAAACAAAAAGTTTTACTCTTAAACTCGAGCCTGCAGTGGGTGAGGTCTTGCCGATTTCCAAAATGCCCTGAAGGCATATTTCTTCTCTTCCCAATTTGAAGTTTCCTTTTAGTGGTGCTAATCTCAGCAGCCGTACTTCCTTTGGCCCCAAATTACACTGGGTTCCTTTCAGGTCAAAATTTCAATTTCTCAAATGCTTCTGCTCTGATTTTTGCTCCCTTGTCATTACAGGATGATGGGGCTGGAGCTGAAGCTTTATCTTACCTCTCATTCATCTGTTGTAACTTTATTTTCAAAAATATTTTTTTAGTAAATGTTTTCAGTGCATAATATTTCAATTCATTTTAGATGGTAGATACATGCACTTAAGACATCTTAATTCTTTTTATTTTCTTTCCCCTCCTTTATTCCTTTCTTTTCCCCTCTCCCTCCATCTTTGGATCCTCATCACATATGCAAAAGATCCATCTCTCTTTTCTACTGTTTATCCCTTTGTAGTTATTTATATTTTCAGCACCTCAAGGCAAGAGATCTTATATAATATTTAATGTTGTGTGTCTCATTTATTTCACCTAACATTGTGATCTCAAGTTGTATTTCCTACAAGAGACTCATTTTTTTCTTTTGTGGCAGAATAGTACTTCATTATATATAAATATCACATTTTTAAAATTCATGTCTCTGTTGATGGACAAATAGGCCACTTCTAAGATTTAGCTATTATGAGGCTGCTGTGTAATTATGTGTTTTCATAACATGACACATTTAAATTATTTGGGAAGATTCCAACAAGGGAAATAGCTGAGTTGAATGGAATTTCTAGTTTGATTTCCTGAAGACTCTTCATACTGATTTCCATGCTGGCTGGGCTTTACATTCCCACCAACAGTGAAAATGATGCCTTTTCCCAGCAGTCTTTTCAACAATTTGCTGTCCTTTATTTCTCAATGATTGTAATTCTTTCCAGAGTATATGGAATCTTCTTATTGCTTTAATCTACATTTCCATTATGGTCAGAGATATTGAACATTTTTGTGCATTTATTGGAGATTTGTTCTTCTCTTGAGAAGTGTCCATTCATTTCAGTTGTCCATTTTTTGATGGGGTCTTTCATTGTGGGGGAGGTATGATTTTTTTTTAGTTCTTTGTAGATTCTAGATATTATACCTCTGCAAGGGGAGTAACTAAAAAAATTCCATTTGTAGGTGGTCACTTCACTTTTGTTATTTTATTTATTTATTTACTTACTTATTAGGCAGATCTCACTATAAGGTAGTCTAGACTGGCCTTGAATTCACAGTGATCCTTTTGATCTCCTGAGTGCTGGGATTACATGTGCATACCACTACATCCAGTTTTGACTGTTTTTATTTGCTGTGCAGAAACTTCTTAATTTATTATTATCCCATTTGTTGATTTTTTAAACAATCAAAGACTCTCAAGTAAATAATAAACAACAATATATAGAATGATTACAGTTAGTTTTAGCATTATTTGACCATCTGGAAACCCAAGTGGAATCATATTTTTTAAATCTATGAACCAAATTAAACTTTGATTATATGATCCAAAAAATGCAAAAGGTAGAAAAGATATAAACTTTTTGAGCTCAAATAAAAAAGAACAGCTGCTCACAGAATGGACAAATGGACAAACATGGACAGACAAACCATATGGACTGGAACAGACATAGAAATAAGCACCCAGCTTGTCATTGTCTGTGAGAGGGTTCTAAGTTCCAAGGTCTACTTATATAATAGTATTGTGCTGCTTTGCTCTACTAGCTCACTCTTGATGCCCATGTTCCTGGGACTGGAACAACTTTTCACCTCCATCACCCCATGCCTTCAGGGTGTTTCTCAGGTGCTCCATGCCACTTGGGCAGTCCTGTAGGGCACTTGTGTTTTTGGCTCCATGTGTATGAATGATCACTAGCTTATTTGACTCCCAATAACATCTTTCAAACAGGCTGGACAAATGGACAACAGACACATAGACATACTAACAAACATCTTACATATCAGAGTGCACTCAAATATAGTTTTAGCCAAATTGAATTATAATAATTTGTTTTTTACAAATTTAGAATTTATAACTATAAATTGACTTGTCAGATTTGTTATGGGTCAATTAGCAAAGAGCTCATATGAAAGGATTTAGTAAAGACAAAATCTTATCTCTAACTGACATATATTTTTGTATTTTATCTTAAGAATACCAGTAACTTCTGTATCCCTATCTTTTTTTAACTTTTATTTTACAGAGAATAAAAGAGGACAGAACAATGCAGATCAGAACAGAACAATACAAGCAATACAGCACTTCACAACAAGACAATTGGATATCAACAATAGCTACCATGATATCAATTTCTTTGAAATAGTTGAGCATTGCTTCACACAATAATATCAAACATAACAAAATAGAATAAAAGCATTCAAGAGAATGAATCTATTACAAGGCATTCTGAACCAAATAACAGAAGATGAACAATGGCTACTATAACACTTCATTTTCCATAAAAAATTTGTTTATACTATCATACGTATTAAAATCCAATAAGACACAACATGATAGAACCAATGGTAATAGAAGAACAAAAGCATGGTAGGACTTCAAAGCAAGATGATATTAAATCAGCAATGACTGCCATAATGTCTTGTTTTCTTCAAAGTACCTGTTCATATCATCACACATAATAAGGTAAAAAAAAAGAATAAAATCATTCCAACCAATGAATGAAAACATTATAAGACTTCAAAGCAATATAATAGGGAACCATGATTACCATAGAATCTTATGTATTCTTACCATTCCTTACACTAGGGAGACTATACAGTATTTATACATGTGAGTTTTATTTATTTCTCTTACAAGTATGGTCTCAAGTGGCATCCATTTATTTATAAATATCTCAATGTGATCATTCTTTACAGCTGAGTAGTACTCCACTGTAGAAAAGTACCACAATTTTTTTGTCCATTCCTTAGTTGATGGGCACTTAGATCTGGCTATTACAAATTGTGCCACTATAAACATGGGTGCACATATATCACTGTGGTATGATGTTTTCAGTTCTTGTGGGAATATGCCCAGAAGTGGAGTAGCTGGATCAAATGGGACTTCCAATCCCAGCTTTTTGAGGAATCTCCAGAATGATCTCCACAGTAGTTACACCAGTCTACACTCCCACCTACAGTACAGAAGTGTTCCTATTTCCCCACAGCCCCTCCAGCATTAGTTGTTGGTAGTTTTGCTGACCCTGGCCATTCTTTCAGAGAAGGATGGAATCTCAGTGTGGTTTTAATTTACATTTCTGTAATGACCAATAATGATGAACACTTTTCATGTATTTATTTGCCATTTTTATATCTTCATCTCAGAACTGTGTGTACATCTCAGATGCCCATTTTTGGGTTGAGTCTTTGAATTTCAGGGGTCTGATTTTTTAAATTTTTTATAAGTTTTAGACAGAAGTCCTTTGTCTGAAGGACAGCTCATTAAGATTTTTTTCCCAGTTTGTGGGTTTTCTTTTCACTATGCTGGAGATTTCTTTTGACATGCAGAAACTCTTTAATAAGACGTGATCCCAGTTATTGATTCTGGGAAGCATTTCCCATGCAGTTTGGTTCTTGTTCATGAATTCTCTACCTACCCCCATGTCTTCAATATTTTTACCTACTTTGTCTTCCAACAGATTTAGTGTTTCTGTTTTAATATTTAGATCTTTGATCCATTTAGATTTTAATTTAGTACATAGTGATAGGCATGGGTCTAGTTTTAGTTTTTGCATATGGAAAGCCAGCTTTTCCAGCACTATTAAAGAGACTATTTTTGTTCCAGTGAACATGTTTGGCCTCTTTATCAGAGATAAGGTGGTTGAGTGTGTTCATAGTTGTGGCTGTAGGTTCTAGTCTATTCCATTGATCTTCAGATCTGTTTTTATTTCTTTTTTTTTCTTGTGGTACCAGGGATCGAACTCACGATCTTGTGCTTGCCAGACAGGTGCTTATGCCACTGATTTAAGTACCATGTTGATTTTATTACAGTAGCTTTATAGTATAACTTTGAGTCAGGGATTGTGATGCCTCCTACTTTGGCTTTGCTGCTTAGAATTGCTTTTGCTATTCTAGGTCTCTTCTGGTTCCAGATGATTTTTAGGAGTGATTTCTCTAGATCTATGAGGTATGTTAGTGGTATTTTTATTGGGATTGAATTGAATCTGTATAGAAATTTTGGGAGAATGACTATTTTCACAATATTTATTCTTCCTATCCATGAACTAGGGATGTCTTTCTATTTTCTGAGATCCTCTTCAATTTCTTTTTTCAGTGTATTATAATTTTCCCTGTATAGCTCATTTACTTCTTTTGTCAGATTAATTCCTAAGTATTTCATTTTCTTGGATACTAGTGTGAAGGGTGTGGCTGCTCTTATTTCTCTCTCGGCAATTTTGTTGTTAATGTATAGGAATGCTATTGATTTTTGAGTATTGATTTTGTATCCAGCTACATTATTGAATTTATTTATTATATCTAGGAGTCTTTCAATGAAGTTTTGGGGGTCTTATATGTAGAGTATCATGTCATCTGCAAATAATGATGGTTTAACTTCCTCTTTTCCTATCTTTACTCCTTTTATTTCTCTCTCTTATCTAGTTGCTCTGACTGCTATTTCCAGTACTATGTTGAATAGGAGCAGTGATAAGGGACATCTTTGTCTTGTGCCTTATGTTAAGGTAAGGGCCTTCAGTTTTTGCTCATTTAATATGACGCTGGTTGTTGGTTTGTCATAGATGGCCTTTATCATATTGAGGTAAAAACCATTTATTCCAATTCTCTGTAAGGTTCTTATCATGAATGGCTGTTGGATCTTATCAAAAGCTTTTTCTGCATCTATAGAAATGATCATGTGATTCTTGCTTTTGGCTCTATTGATACGGTGGATTACATTTATCAATTTACTTATGTTGAACCATCCCTGCATGCCTGGGATGAATCCCAGTTGGTCATGGTGTATAATCTTCTTGATGATTCACTGCATCATGTTTGCCAATATTTTATTGAGAATTTTTGTATCTATGTTCATTAGGGAAATTGGCCTGCAGTTCTCTTTTTTAGTTGGGTCTTTCTCAGGTTTTGTTACTAGACTAATATTTGCTTCCAGGAATGACTTAGGGAGAATTGCTTCCATTTCAATTTCATTGAACAGTTGGAGGAGTGTTGGCATTAAGTCTTCTTCATATTTCTTGTAGAATTCTGCAGTGAATCCATCTGGGCCTGGGCTCTTCTTTGTTGGTAAGGATTTTATTACATTTTCAATTTCATTAATAGAAATTGGGTTATTCAGCAGTTTTACATCTTCTTGATCCAGGTTTGGTAGTTCATATGTTTCTAGGAATCTGTCCATTTCTTCTGTGTTATCAAACCTATGGGAGTAGAGGTTTTTGAAATAGTTGTTGATGATCTTCTGTATTTCCACAGAATTGATAGTGATTTCACATTTTTCATTCCATATTGCATGAATCTGAGTCTTTTCTTTCCTTTTTTTTAAATTAGGTTGGCTAGGAGCCTATTGATTTTATTTATTCTTTCAAAGTACCAACTCTTTGATTCATTGATTCTTTGTATTGTTTTCTTCGTCTCTGTTGCATTAATTTCTGCTCTGATCCTTATAATTTCCTCCCTTCTTTTGACTTTAGTTTTGGAAGACTTTTTCTACATATTTGAGGTGTAGGATCAGATTGTTTATTTGTGTTTTTTCTGTTTTCCTAATGTAATAGCACAGTGCAATAAATTTTCCTCTGAGTACTGCTTTCATTGCACCCCACAGATTCTGGTATGTTGTATTTGTATTTTTGTTTGCTTGTAGATATTTTTTAATTTCTTCTTTAATTTCCTGTGTGACTCATTGATTGCTCAAGAGTGTATTATTCAATTTCCTTGTGTATGTGGGGTTTTTGCAGTTACTTTTGTCATTAATTTCTAACTTCATGGTGCTATGATCCGATAATATGGATGGTATAATTTCAATTATTTTGCATTTACTTAAATATGTTCTGTTTCAATTATTTTGCATTTACTTAAATATATGGTCTATTTTAGAGAATGTCCCATGTACTGCTGAGAAGAATGCATATTCTAATGTTGTTGGATGGAACACTGTATACGTCTGTCAAGGCCATTTGTTCACAGGTGTGATTCAGTTCTGATATTTCTTTGTTGATTTTCTGACTAGTTGATCTGTCCCTTTGTATCAATGGTGCATCAAGGTCTCCTGTTATAATTTTGTTATTGCTTATTTTATTTTTCATTTCCATTAATACTTGGTTTGTATAGCTGGATGTTCTGGAATTTGGTGCACATATATTTAACATTGTTATCTCTTCATCTTGAAGTTTTCCCCTAACTAGTATGTAGTGACCTGCTATATCTCTTTGGGTCATTCTTGGTTTGACGTTCACATTGTCTGCAAACAGAATAGCTACCCCCACTTTAAAAAAAATTCCTGTTGCATGAAGTATTGTTCTTCATCCTTGGACTTTCAGTCTATGAGTTTCCTTTTGGGTTAGATGGGTTTCTTGTAGACTGCATATGGTTGGATGTTGTTTCTTGATCCATTATGCCAGTCTCTTTCTGGTGAACTGAAGCCATTTACGTTAATGGTTATAACTGTTATATATTGGTTTATTGTTGACATGTTATCTTTCTGCTGTTGTGTCTTTATCTTTCCCTTCTGTTTAGTTGCCTGTCTTGCTTAGTGGTTTTTTCCTATGTGTATCTAGAATGACTTTGAGTATTCTTTGCAGAGTTTGTTTGGTGATCATGAAGTTCTTCAGCTGTTCTTTGTCATGGAAGTATCTTATTTCTCCATCCATTTTGAAGGACAGTTTTGCCAGGTACATAAGTCTGGGTTGGAAGTCATTTTCCTTTAGGATCTGAAATACTTCACTCCATGCTCTTCTTGGATTCATTGTTTATGTTGAGAAGTCTGCTGTGATTCTGATAGGCTTTCCTTTGTGCGTGATCTGTCTTTTCTCTCTAACAGCTGTTAATATTCTGTTCTTATGTTGGATTTCTGGAATGGTGATTATTATATGTCCAGGTGTAATTTTATTTTTGTTATGGCTGTTTGGTGTCCTATATGCTTCACTAATCTGTATGTCAGTTTCCATTCTCATGTTTGGGAAGTTTTCAGCTATTACTTCTGTAAATAGTCTTGATATCATTTGTGTTGTCCCCTTCTTTTTCATTTATCCCTATTAATCTTATGTTGTTTTTCTTTGCATCATCTTGCAAATTTGAATTGTTATTTCCTGATTTCTTGCTATTTTTAAAAGGTCTTTCCTTTCCTGTTCAGGAGCTGCAATCTTATCTTCAAGGTCTGAAATTCTATCTTCACTTTTGTTGAGGCAGTTTTTGCAACTTTCAATAGAATTTTTGATTTCCTGTATATCTTTGAATCTGCTTCATGTATTCTGTTTGTTTCTTATACTGTTCATTCAGGGATTCTATCTGTTTGCTTTGTTCTTCTAACTTTTTAGGTGTGTCTTCTTTAGATGAACTCACTATTTCTTTCACTACTTCTATCATTTCTTCTTTTACCTGGTAGATTATTTCTGATTTGAGTTCCTTCATAGCATCCCATACCTGATTCTTTATTTCAGTTGATATCATTTCAGGTATTTCAGATGTCTGACTAGTATTTTCTTCTATGTATGTGGCTCCCAGGCTTTCTTGGGATGGGCTGGAGGTATGAGATTGCATTTTGGTCTTTCATTTTGTCATTTTCCTATATTTCCATGTTTCGAGTGATGTTCCAAAACTTTCCCTGAGCATGTTGGAAATCACTTTCTGTGCCCCCAGCTCCTGGGACTCATGGGCCTTGGCTCCCCTGGTTGAATGAAGGTCACTTGACATGGTCCACTCAAGCTTGCAAAGCCTCTCAAGGCTATTTCAGTGTCCTAGGGGGCTGAGCAGGCACCCAAGCACAGGGATTGATGTCCAAAATTCTCCCAGGCCAGAGCCTGGGAGCTGGGACTCACATTGCCACTACACAGGCCAATACCAGTGAGCTAGTACTTCGTTTATAGCTGCACAGGCCTACCTCCACTCTCAGTGCTGGCCTGGTCCTCCAGCTGAATAAAGATCACTGGGCTTGGTCCACTCAAGCCTGCAAAACCTCTCCAGGATAGTCCAGTGTCCTATGGCTGGGCAGGCACCCAAGTACTGGGAGTGAAGTCCCAAACTCTCCTGGGCCAGCACCTGTGATCTGGAACTCCCCTTGCCACTGTGCAAGCTGGAACTTCCCTCACTGCCATGAGGGTCTAACTCCCCTCTTGGTGCATGCCTGGTATCCTGGTTGAGTCTCCCTTTCTTTCATTAAACTTTCAGTTGGGTTAACTTTGTATGCCCATTACCTATTTGGACACTTGGTTTTGTTTTTGGTTACCATGTTGTGGGAATCCTGGATCAGTTAAGGTTGGTTTTAGTTTCATCCTTTTCTGTTAGTTGTGTAGTTTCTGAGGCATCACTGTCATAGGACTGAGTGCTTCTGGAGAAGTGGAATCCACTCCTTTTCTGATTTGGGCCCATGATACTGCTAGACAGCCTGCTCTGGCACACAGATAAGTCATTCAGCATTCTCTGGAAAAACAGAAGCATACTCTGGACTGCACATTAGCACTGGCCAGGGTATTTTTACTGTCCAGAATGATGATCATTCCAACAGACTCTTTTTTTTATTTAAAGAGAAAAAAACAGAAAAAGGATAGAAATATTACAGAATTTCAAGAAAAGAACATAAACAGTAAGAAATCCCTAGTTGATAAATTACATATTGTTCTTTTAGAAATAGTTTTTCAAGTTACAAAATTAAAGCACACAAAGTGGACACTCAAGCAGTGAGAGTGCAAACAGATCTGTTCAGCAATCCAACAAGAACCTAGAAATACAGTTATCAATCCCACATACCTAAACATACATGCAGTTATATCTTTTATAGTGCTTCCTATTTCCTCTTCTTTACAATAGCAATTATACATTTTTAAAATTTTATTTAAAGAGAAGGAAAAAAAGCAAAACAGAAAAAAGGGTAGCAACAATACAGAATCCTAAAAGAAAGAAAAAAAGGAAAATGAGAAAAAGCCCCACTAAGAAATCAATAGTTTATAAATTACATACTGTCATCCTGGATGTAGTTGTTCAAGTTACAAAGTTAAAGGGTACATATCCTGGATGTAGTTGTTCAAGTTACAAAGTTAAAGGGTACATAGTAAACATTCAAACAGTCATACTACAAACAGTTCTGCTCAAAGATCCAACAAAGATTCAGTAATATGGTCATCTATTTTACACACTCAAACTTACATGCAGTTATATCCCTTAGAGCACTTTCTTTTCCTCTCTTTTTTTATAATAGCAATTACACATTTTGGTTTTATTACACTTGTAGTTCTTATTTACTTTTTACACTAGACACACAATATGATATTTATAAATATGATTCTTATTTATTTCACTAATGAGGATAGTCTCAAGTTGTCTCTATTTGCCTATGAAGGCCTCAAGATCATCTTTTTTATAGCTGAGTAATATTCCATTGTATAAAAATGCCACATCTTTTTCATCCACACTGCAGCCAACAGACTCTTTTTAGATTTTATTTAATTGCATTACCTTTCTGCTGCAGTAATTACATATTTATTAGAATTTTTAAAATTTTAAATAGTATATAATGCCAAGCAAAATCTATTATGAGGTGAACTCCCATTTTGTTTTCTGAAATTCAAATTATGAGCACATTTAATTATTTTTAGATCTGAAGATTATAAGGAATTTTTGTGATAAGGTATAGAAAAAAACCCTATATTTGCGTTTAGGCACTTTGGACGCTTGCTTGCTGTTGTGACACACAGATTGTGCTCCAACTCTGTTCTGGAGGCCCTGTTGTTGTTGGGGATCTGAGCACAGCTGCAGTGAAAATTTTTTATGCATAAAGTGTGCACAGGTTATGGGAAAGGATTGGGATGGCTTGAGCAGGCCACAGCTGTGTCCTATCACTCTAGAACTATGTCCCACCTTCCTGACCCTGGGCACAGAGCTGCAGTGCTGATAGTAGCAGGCTTGGCAGACCCCACAGTTTACTCTTCAGCACATGGGAGGCAGGACTGCAAACTCCAACTCCATAACTCAGATCCTGCCTCAGAAGCCAGGCCAGGCCAGGCCCAGGGAATGTTCTCCATGCCTTACATCATTTGTTTGTACTTTGAAAGGCAGAAGTCTGGAATAGTTTTAGACTCTGATGGATAGAAATCAAACCAGGGATGGTTCTGTCACATATTGAAGGAATTTTCCTCAACACCCTTGTGGCTACTATTCTAAATTGATCATAAATTTGTAACTGAAAAGCAACTCAGTTGCATGTGGTGGCAAAGGCACTCTGTGTATCCCTCCAGGTTAAATCTATTTAGCACTTTTACTACAGTGAGAAACATTACTCACAAATATAGATCTGCAGCTATCACATCCAGAGGCCATGCCATAGGCTGATGGTGTTGGGCAATAATTAAAGCATTTGTTCCTGTGTCTAAAAGCCCTTTAATTGCTTTTTGTTTACTTATCAGCTTCATCTCAGGTGGCCCTGCTTAATCTGTTGACCCCAGTAAGTATCAGAAGATCCAAAATCCTCAGGTATCCTTTTTTTAAAATTTATTTTTAGATTTTCCAATTTTTGTCAAGGGAAGTCCAATTTTTGGCAAGAGAAGAATAATCAATTGAGCAGTGCAAGAATTTGGGGAGAGATGAATAGTGTTTTGAGTAGATTAAACTGTAATCTTGATATCCCATTGCAACTAAAACAAGCAACATCATGGCCACACTCCAGGCTCAGTGGAGCTCTTTGATTCCTTACCCTGCTTGGGATTTGATTTTAAAATATTGCTCCAAGCCATTTCCCTCATGGCCATCGAACAAGCCTACAAACATCAAGATACTTCTTAATCAAAATCCATAAAAGTAGAGTAAATGCTTGAATCAAGCATAAACAAAAAGTTCCATATACATTTCTGATTCTTTAACATGTATTGGTCCCATGCTTAACAACTGGTAAGAGTGATACATACTTTTACCCTTTGGTTTCTTATAAACTGATTTTCCCTTTGAATTCACTTAAGCTGTTTGTCACCTTGGCTTCTCTCAAGGCTATCTGTCTACTACATATTCACTTCTCTCTTCTGTTGCATGAAAATGAGAAGTGTCCCTTCACCCACTGCTTCTTCTTACCCTCTTCTGTGTCTGGATCAGAAGCTATTGACTATAAGCTCTGTAACAGACTGAAAACTGAATGAACTAGGTTCAAACTGAGAACATCTTAGGGAGAAAAGATTTTTCTTGTGCAATGTGCCTTTTTAAGATTTTAAAAAATTCATTTACAATTATTGAACTCAGGACGTTTGTGCTTGCCAGGAAGGTGCTTGTGCCACTGAGTTATATCTCTGAATCCATTTTTGAACTCAGATAAGGTGGCTTGTTCACAGTGGGAATACTTGTTCTTCCCTCTATTTGCCTGGAGTCCCCAGTGAAGTTTTTCATCCTATGAAGACCTCCTCCATATGCAGACTTTCCACTCCAGGCACACTACTCCCTTAGGCTAAAATTCCTAGTCCAAGGATTTCAGGTCCCTGTTTGAGGCACTAGTTATTGGGGTGTACATTCCCAATCTCTCAAATGAGTGTATGGTGAAGGCTTAAGTAAATGAGATAAATAGTATGATTTTAGGGCTCCAGGAGGATCAACACTCTCTACAGAGTTCAGGGACTCTGTTGGCTAATATGGTGGATTCTTCTGGCCAGCCTGTTTATTATTTTTTCAAACAGTGCAGAAAACTGAACAGACCTTGATAGTGGTTCAAGAACTTTGCAAGTAACAAATATGTTAACAAGGAGAAGTATCTCAGGAGAAAATCTCCATGTTGCATTTCATTACAGGGGTGAAATGCCTGTGGCTACAGTCTTTATTTAGTTACTTGCAATTGGAGCCAGGTGTCCTCAGCTGTTACCTTACCCTTGGTCATGAAGCAACCCTACAGGTTAGTTCCCTTTCCAGGTTCAGTGGCTCCTGACAGTGAGCCACAGGCTAGGAGCCACTCCATGTAACATGTACATCTGACAGAAAATCTGTCACCACCATGTATAAAATACCTTTACAGGTCATCTCTTATGTTCTCTAATGATAAAAGACATGAACAGACACTTTTCAAAAAGATACATATTCATTAAGCATGTGAAAAATTGTCCAATGTAATTAGTCATTATGAAAACTAAAACTACAGCAAAATATACTTCATATCCCTTAGAATGACCAAAATTAAATGATTGACAATATGAAATGTTTTGGAAGATGTGAGACAACCTGATCTTACATATTTATACTGTAGCTGCTTTGGAAAATAGTTCATCAATTAGTTATAAAGTGAATTTTACAGTTCCCATAGACTCTAGTAATAATACTCCTGGGTGTAAACTCAGGAGGAATCATATGTTTTTTACAAAAATGCTTGAAAGATGTATGTAGAAGCTTTATTTGTTAAAGCCAATAAATGGAAGCAACCAAAATCTCCAAAACCAGAAAAATGGTAAATACTTTTCTACAGAGAAATACTACCAAGTAATAAATAATAAAGGAAGAATTTACAGATATGAAAAACAAGTGGATAAATTTTACAGACATTTTGTTGCAGAGGAAAAAACTATGCACAAAAGAGCATCTATGATTCCATTTCTATGAAGTTTGAAAACTGGCAAAGCCAATCTATGGAGGCAGGACCCATCTGAGGGTGTTTTGGGCTGATGCAGCTTGGACAGAGAGGTTTTTAGAGTGCTCTCTGGCTGGCCACACAGATGGCAAACAGCTGGAATGCCACACTCAAGTCTGCAGATCTTATAAATTACACCTGAGTGAGAGGGGGGACCCCCCCACACACACACTATGGACAATTAACATCTCTGAGAACAGAAGAGAAGGAAGTGCACATGCCAATCCCTTTTCCTTCCCTGAAAGAGAACACATTCCATCAGTGTTAAGCAGTCAACTTTAGGATTCTTCTCATATCAAAGCTAAACTGAAGTAATCACAGTCAATTATTACACCTAAGTTCACAACCATTATTCTACAGATTTGACTGTTACTGGTTTTGCTCAGTGAATGTTTTGCTCAGTGAATGTTCCTCAGTGAATGTACAGTGATTTGCTCAGTAAATGGATGAAGATCATTGTAAACAACTCTGACAAAGCACCTTCCATCAGAGCCATGGACCCAATCATTGAGGGATACAAAAATAAGACAGTGTGAGGCAGCATCTTTAAGGTCAAATAAACCTCTGTATCATGCAATGATGTTTCATTTTGTTTGCATAAATAGTAGATTAAGATAATTTATTTCTCTCTCAAAACCTTTTCCATTGCCAATTATATAAATCCTACAGCTTCTTTGGGAAATCATGCATGTAAAATATACAAAATGAAAACATACTGCTTCAGTATTTATACATTCTAGAATGGTTCCATATTAGTAAAGAATAAGAAACATTGTTGAAAGGACTAAAGTTTAAAAATAAATCAATTTTAATTTGCTTGTAACAG
The DNA here is from genome assembly GCA_004027455.1 of Hydrochoerus hydrochaeris. Lineage (NCBI taxonomy): Eukaryota > Metazoa > Chordata > Mammalia > Rodentia > Hydrochaeridae > Hydrochoerus > Hydrochoerus hydrochaeris. The sequence goes on along the minus strand of PVLA01012322.1, from coordinate 22,640 downwards.
AACATAGAATACAGCCCACCTGTCATAATATAAATGTGAATAATATTAAAGTCTGTGATCAAAGGGTTTCTGAAAACTGGATAACTGATTTCACATTTCTTAATTTAGAATAACCACCTATTCATTAGCACTTTACTACCTTCCATTTTATTTCATAACATGCCACAAAGAACTCAGTTAAAATCTATTACCTTGAAATATTCCATGCTAAACTGAGTCTAGGCTAAATAAGAGACATTCTAACAAGACAAAGTCCCATGGGAATTCATTAAGAAAACCAGCTACACAGAGCTATGAAACAAGAAGGCTATCAAGTGTTGATAGGAAAGTGGGATAGGATCCTTAGAGCAAAGTTCATTTTTTTATTTAAAGAGAGAAAAGAAAACAGAAAAAAGGTAGCAACAATATAGAATTCCAAAGGAATAAAGGGAAAAAATCACTAAGAAATCACTAGTTGGTAAATTACATATTGTCATCTTGGATATAGTTGTTCATGTTACAAAATTAATGGATACATAGTAGGCATTCAAACAATGAGACTGCAAACAGTTCTGCTCAGTGATCCACCAAATATTCAGCAATATGGTCATCTATTTTACACACTCAAACATACATGCAATTATATCTCTTAGAGCACTATCTTTTCCTCTTTTTTACAATAGCAATTACACATTTGGGGTTTTGTTACTCTTATAGTTCTTATTACTTTTTACACTAGGGACACATGCTATATTTATAAATGTTTCTTATTTATTTCACTAATGAGGATAGTCTCAAGTTGTCTCCATTTACCTATGAAGGCCTCAGGACCATCCTTTTTTATAGCTGAGTAATATTCCATTATATAAAAATAACACATCATTTTCATCCACTCTGCAGTTGATGGACATCTTGGTTGTTTCCAAGATTTAGCTATTACTAATTGTATTGCTATGAACATGGGTGAACATAAATCACTGTGATATGACCTTTTCAGTTCTTATGGAAAAATACCCAGGAGGGGAATAGCTGGGTTGAATGGAACTTCCAATCCTAGTCTTCTGAAAATTCTCCATATGGATTTACATAGTGGTTGCACCAGTCTACATTCCCACCAACAGTGGAGCAGTGTTCCTTTTTCCCCATAGCCTCACCAACATTTGTTATCAGTTGATTTCTTGATGGCAGCTATTCTTTCCGGAGTGAGGTGAAATCTCAATGTTGTTTTAATTTGCATTTCTCAAATGACCAGTGATGCTGAACATTTCTCCATGTATTAATTTGCCATTTGTAGATCTTCATCTGAGAACTGTGTGTTCCTCTCAGATGCCCATTTTTGGAGAGGGTCTTTGAATTTGGGGGGGTTGATGTTTTTCAATTCTTTATATATTCTGGATATAAGTCCTTTGTCTGAGGAGTTGCTGGCTAAAATTCTTTCCCACTCTGTGGGTTTTCTTTTCACTCTGTTGGTGATTTCTTTTGAAGTGCAGAAACTTTTCAATAATATGAGATTCCAATTGCTGATTCTTTGAAGTGTTTCCCATGAAGTTTGCATTTTGTTCATGAATTCTTTGCCTACCTCTATGTCTCCAAGACTTCTACCTACTTTGTCCTCAGTAGATTCAGTGTTTCTCTTGTGATATTTAGGTCCCTGATCCACTTAGAATTTAGTTTTTTGCATGCTGATAGGTATGGATCTAGTTTCTGTCTTCAGCATGTAGAGAGCCAATTTTTCCAACACCATTTATTAAAGAGGCTATCCTTCTTCCAGTAAACATGTTTAGCCCCTTTATCAAATGTCAGCTGGCAAAGTGTCTTTGTAGTTGTGCTTGCATCTTCTAATCTGTTCCATTGATCCTGAGGTCTATTTCTTTTTCTTTTTTTTAATTTTTATTTAAACAGAAAAAAAGCATGTAAAGGGTAGAGATAATACAGAATTTTAGAGAGAAGATAAACAATAAGAAATCACTAGTTGAAAAATTACATATTGTTCTCTTAGAAATAGTTGTTCAAGTTACAAAATTAAAGCACACAAAGTAGATCATCAAACAGTGAGAGTGTAAATGGCTATGCATACATGAGTCTCTACATGTATTTCTATCCTTTCTGTATTAGAGGGAAAAACAAAACATAGCAAGACAAAACAAAACAAATTCCTATAAGAACATGAAACCAAAGAGTCATATAAAAGCACAGTACAAGGTGATCTACAATGATTGCTGTATTGTTTCATATTATCTTCAATAGAATTGACTATATAATCAGGCATAAATGAATATAGCAGTATAATTGAATATAGCAGTACATAACAATATTAGTAAAAAATAAAACATTGTAGACAATATAAAACTTCAAATGCAGGTAATAATCAAACCAGAGTGGATATTCTAGTGAATCTAGTGCAGTTGCCTATACTCTCAGACATGATACTTATCAATCATAACAGCTTTGAATAAAACCTATCAATACAAAACAGCAATCCAACAAACCAGATTTGATTACAATCAGTCATAGTAAAACACTGTAGGTTTTACAGAGCTTTAGATTGACTTAATAGGAAATTAAGGATGATTATCCTACTATATCCTGTTATTTTCTGGATTACTTTCTGTGCCCTCAAATCTAGTACAGGTAGAATGACTAGAACAGAATATACTACATCTAAGCAGAGTAGTGTGAGTAATGTGGGTTTGTAAATCCTGGTGCGCTATTAACAATATAATATATCAAGGCCATCTATGTTAGAGATTATAGCCAATCTTCTCTGCCTCATTTCTGCTATGCTATTTTTCTGCCTGTTTATCTACTTTTCTCCTTCATTCTACTTCCTGCCCCACTCCTTGAGGCCTTTCTGCCATTGTTCCTAAAATCCTGGGTTTTTTCTCTCTCTAGAATGTCCTTCAGTATTCTCAGTAGGGTTGGATTGGTGGTCACAAACTCACCCAGTTCCTCTTTGTCATGGAAGCATCTTGTTTCTCCATTAATTTCTAGTGACAGTTTTGCAGGGTACATCAATCTGGGCTGGAGGTTATTTTCTTTCAGGGCTTGGAATATTTTTCTCCAAGCTCTTCTTGATCTGATGGTCTGTGTGGAGAAGTCAGCTGTGATTCTGATGGGCTTACCTTTAGAGGTAATCTGTTTCTTTTCTCTGATGGCTTTTAATATTCTGTTTTTATATTGAATTTCTGGTATCTTGATTATTATAAGTCTGGGTGTAGCTCTGTTTTGGTTGTAGGTGGCTGGGGTTCTGTATGCCTCACATGACTGAATGTCATTTTCTTTTCCCATGCTTGGGAAGTTTTCCTTAATTATTTCTCTAAATAGTCTTTGTAATTCTCCTGTATGTATTCCTGCTTCTTTGTTCATGTTTCTTATTCTTAAATTGTAGATTATCTTGTCATCTTCTAGCCTTTGTATTGTTACTGCCTGTTTCCTTGTTATTTTTAAGAGATCTTTCCTTTCATAATCACATACTGCAAACTTGTCTTCAAGTTTTGATAGTCTATCCTTAGTTTCTTTTAAGGCATTTTGCCAGCTTTCAATGGAATTTTTAATTTCCTGGTAGTCTCTTTGAATCTGCTTCATGTATTCTATATTTTCTTTATATTCTTTATCAAATGTTTCTCTCCTTTTTTTGTGTTCCTTCCTTCTACCATCTGTATCTTCCTGAGAGATTCTCCCTAAGAGCATTGCTTTTATTACTCTACTCATATCTTGCTTTACCTGATTTAATATTTCAGTTTTGAGCTTGTCTATAAGGTCCTGAAGATATCTTTTAATGTCCATTGAAGCCATGACTGCTAATTGCATGTTTGCTGCCCTCAGTCTCTCTTGTTTTTCCCTCTCCTGGATCAGGGCTCTCAGGGTTCTGGGCTGGGGGCCTCTTCCACCCTCTCTCTCCTGTCATGGTCCTGGCTTCCTCCACGCAGGTCACATTGCAGGTCCCAGCCCCCTTCCTGTTGGCCATGCCTCCTCCAAAGCACACTTGTGAGGGTCCTCCCCCTTCTCCTGACTCTTCTTATTACTGAGGTGCAAGCAGTGGCTGCCTAAGCCTGTCCCTCCTCACTGGGCCAACCAAACTGCAGAGGCCTTCCCCCGGTTAGTGCTTGCTAGGCACAGGGAATTGATTTGGAATGGCTCATTGGGTCCCAACCAGGGGCATGGCCCAGTCCAAGCAAATCCCATGAATCTGCTTTGGGGAGGGAGGAACCAATTGAAGTCACTGTTGCTCCTAGTTCAGGCTCCTCCTGCCAGATTCCAACATGTTGCCCATTTGATTGCACCCTTCCCGGGGGGGGGTGTCCCAATCCCAGCACTGACTGTGGATTAATGAAAGTCCCTTTGCCAGCTCCACTCTCCATCAGGCTCACCAACCCCCAACTTCAGTGCTGCTCTGCTTCCTGTGAGTCGTGGTGGGAATGAGTTTGGACTGCTCTGCCGGTCATGGCGGATTCAGGCTGGTGCAAATTCAGTCCACTGCAAAATTGGATCACCGTGAAAACACTTGCCCAGCTCTTCCAGTTGTAGTCCCAATGTATTTAATGAGCTTTTTTTATGTTTTGATTTCTTCCTGTGTCAAGAGGATCCATCACCCTCTGTCTGGGTCTCTCCAGGGTGTTTTATTCTGGTGTATGAGTTGTTTCTCCTGGGAGGCTCTGTTTTTTGTTGTTCACTGATCAGCCATCTTGTCTTCTGAAAACGCTCACATCTATTTCTTTGCCAGTACCAAAGCTAATTTTATCACTGCAGTTTTGTAGTATAGATTCAAGTCAGGAATTGAGATGCCTCCTGTCTTGCCTTTGTTGCCCAGAATTGCCTTTGCTATTCTAGGTTCATTCTGTTTCCAGATGAATTTTAGGAGAGTTTTCTCTAGATCTGTGAGCTATGTCAAAGGTATTTTGATTGGTATTGCATTAAATCTGTATAACAGTTTGGGGAGTATGGCCATTTTCACAATGTTGGTTCTTCTAGACAAGAGCAAGGAATATCCTTCCATTTTCTAATATCCTCTTCAATCTCCTTTTTCAGCATAGTATAATTTAAAGCATAGAGGTCTTTTACATTTTTAGTTAGGTTGATTCCTAAGAATTTTATTTTTTTAGATGTTATTGTAAAGGGCAATATGTCCATAATTTCTCTCTCAGTGATTTTTTGTTTGTGTACAGGAATGCTATTGTTTTTTGAGCATTAACTTTGTATCAAGCTACAATGATGAACTTGTTTATTACCTTTAGTAGTCTTTTAATGGAGATTTTGGGTTTTCTATATAGATTAACATGTCATCAGCAAATAGTGACAATTTAACTTCTTCCTTTCCTATCTTTATTCCTTATATTTCTCTCTCTTGTCTGAATGCCCTGGCTAGTGTTTCCAGAACTATACTGAAAAGGAGTGGTGACAGTGGGCATTCTTGTCTTGTTCCTGATTTTAAAGTGAAAGCTTTCAGTTTTTGTCCATTTAGTATAATGTTGGCTATTGGTTTGTTATAGTTGGCCTTTATAAGGTTGAGATAGATACCATGTATTCTGAGTTTCTCAAGGGTTTTTTCATGAACATGTGTTGGACTTTGTCAAAAGCTTTTTCTGCATCTATCAAGATGACCATGTGGTATTTGTTTTTGGCTCTGTTGGTGTGGTGTATTACATTTATTGATTGCATATGTTAAACCATCCTTGCATTCCTGGAATGAACATCACTTGGTCATGATGTATAATCTTCTTGATGATTTGCTGTATTCTATTTGCCAGTATTTTATTGAGAATCTTCACATCAATGTTCATTAGTGAGATTGGCCTATAGTTCTCTTTTTTGGTTGGATCTTTCTCTGGTTTGTGTATCAGAGTAATACTTGCCTCCAGGAATTATTTAGGGAAGATTACTTTCTTCTCAACTTCATTAAAGAGTTTAAGGAGTATTGGCATCTAATCTTCTCTAAATTTTTTATAGAATTCAGCTGTGAATCCATCAGGACCTGGGCATTTCTTTGTTGGTAAGTTATGAATTACATTTCCAATTTCAATAGCTGATATTGGGTTGTTCAAAATTTCTATATCTTCTTGGTTGAGCTTTGGTAGTTCATATGTTTCTAGAAATCTGTCCATTTCCTCTGTGTTTTCCACTCTATGTGAGTAGAGATTTTCAAAGTAGGTATTCATGATCTTTTGAATTTCCATCAGATCTGTAGTAATTTTCCCCCTTTCAGTTCTTATTGCATCAATTTAGGTTTTTTTCTTTCATTTTCTTGATAAGGTTAACTAGGGGTTTGTCAATTTCATTTAAAAACAGCTTTTTGATTAATTCATTGTATTGTTTTTTTAGTTTCAATTGCATTGATTTCTGTTCTAATCTTTACAATTTCCTCTCTTCTATGAGCTTTTAGTTTAGCTTGTTCTTTTTCTAGAAGCTTGAGATGGCCTATTAGGTTATTTATTTGTGCTCATTCTGTTTTCTTGATAAGACAATTTATTGCTATATATTTCCCTCTTAAAACTGCTTTCATTGCATCCCACAGATTATGGTATGTTGTTTCTGTATTTTCATTGGTTTGTAGGTATTGTTTGTTTCGTTAACTTCATCTGTAGCCCACTGGTTGTTCAAAAGGTTATTATTTAATTTCCATGTATTTATGCAGGTTTTGCACTTTCTTTTGCCATTAATTTCCAATTTCAGTGTGCTATGGTCAGATATTATGCATGAGATGACTTCAACACCTTTGCCTTTACTTAAGAATGTTTTATGAGATATTATATGGTATATTTTGGAGAATGTCCCATGTGCAGCTGAGAAGAATGTGTATTCTGATGTGGTTGGGTGGAACACTCTGTAAACATCTACTAAGTCCAATTGCTCACAGGTATGATTCAGTTCTGTTATTTCTTTGCTGAATTTTTGTCTAGTTGATCTATCTCTTTGTGACAATGGGCTATTAAGATCCCCTGTTAGAATTGTGTTCTTATGTATTTGATTTTTCATGTCCACTAGTATCTGTCTTATATGGTTGAGTGCTCCTGGATTTGGTGCATATATATTTATAAATGTTAGTTCTTCCTCTTGAATTTTTCCACTTCCAAGTGTGTAGTGACCTTTATCTCTTTTAATCACTTTAGGTTTGAAGTTCATGTTGTCTGCAATTAGAATAGTTACCCCTGCTTTTTTCTGGGTTCTTGTTGCATGGAATACTGTTTTCCATCCTTTGACTTTTAATCTATGAGTTTTCTTTTGGATCAGATGTGTTTCTTGTATACAGCATATTGTGGGATCATGTTTCTTGATCCATTCTGTCAATCTATTTCTTTTTATTGGTGAATTGAGGCCATTTACATTTATGGATATCACTGATATGTACTGGCTTGACTTTTCCATGTTATGTTCCAGTTGTTTGCTTTCTGTTTTTCCCCTTATTGAATTGCTTATGGTCATTTTTATCTTTGTTTAGTATGTCTTTCAGTACTCTTTGTAGGGTTGGTTTGGTGGATGTGAATTTCTTCAGTTGTTCTTTGTCATGGAAGTATCTTGTTTCTCCATTAAATTTGAATGAAAGTTTTGCTGGGTACATCAGTCTGGGTTGAAAGTTCTTTCAGGGCTTGAGATACCTCACTCCAAGCACTTCTTGACTTGAGGGTTTGTGCTGAAAGGTCTGCTGTGATTCTAATGGGCTTTCCTTGATAGGTGAGTTGTGGCTTTTTTCTAACAGCTTTTAGTATTCTGTTTTTATGCTGTATGTCTGAGATCTTAATTACTATGTGGCTGGGTATGGATTTATGTTTGTTGTGACTGGCGTTCTATATGCCTCACTTATGTGTATCAGATTCTTCCTCCATGTTAGGGAAATTTTCTGTTATTAATTCTGTGAATACTTTACATATGTCATTTGTGTGGACTCCTGCATCTTCATTAATGCCCATTAATCTTATATTGTTGCTCTTGGCATCATCATGAAGCTTCTGGATTGTCATTTCATGCTGCTTTGTTATTTTTAAAAGTTCTATCCTTTCCTGATCACTAAATGTGATCCTGTCCTCAAGGTCTGAAATCCAATCCTCAGCTTCCTTTAGGCAGTTTTGCATGCTTTCAATAGAATTTTTTGTTTCTTGGATGTCTCTTTGAGTTTGGTTCATGAATTCTGCTTATTTTTTATACTGTTCATTCAATGTTTCAATCAGTTTGCCATGCTCCTGTACTTTTTTCTTTATTTCTTCATTAGCTGCATTCAACACTCCTTTACTAAGGTTGTTATTTCTATCTTTATGTGGGAGAGTATTTCTAATTTGATTTCCTCTATAGCCTCATGGAGTTGGTTTTTATTTCACTATCTTTTCAGAGGTTCCCTCTGTGTTACTTTTGGGGTCCCCTATTTCATTGTCTCCTGTACTTGCTCCTGGGGGACTAGATGTTTGACTGCATTTTGCTTTTTCATTTTGCCATTTTTACTCTGCCTGATGTTTTCTGTGTGTAGGAGGGGGTCACCCACACTCTTTTTCAGACTCACCACGGTCTTACAATTATTGAAGTGGGCCTTACTACTGCCCCTATTTACCCACTGTAAACCTCTATTTTAGGGGCATACTCAGCACACTGACACAGTTAATCCACTGTAGTCCAAGGCTCACTGCCTGAGAGCAAAGTTCCAAGTTTTTTCCATGTGCTGGGATTCTGCCAGAGTGTGCAGTCAGGGCCCGAGGCTGGATTCTGGGTCCTGCTTGCTGCTTGGTGTTCACTGGGCATGCCCCGGTTAGACCCCCCCATCCCTGTGTGCACCTTGGGGTGGTCTCCAATGCAGGACATTGTAATTTTTTAAATTAAAATTTAATAGTAACTCTTTAAAAAATGAATATTGGCATTCATATACTCACTTCTAAATGTCTAAAATAACACATGTAGTAATCCACTGGAATGGAAGTATAAATGTCTGTAATAATCTAACACTCTAGAAGAAATTCACTACTTTCATAACTGTAAAAACTGTCAACAAAGTATGCTGATTGTACAATTAATATTTAGTTAAGTTAAACATGACTCTTTAAGAATAACCTAAGGCTTAAAAACCACACACACACACACACACTCAGAGTAAATACTATGCTGTATGTGAAGTTACTATTGGTACAGATTAAAAATCTTAAAAACTAATCCAACTCTCTCTGTACTGAAATCAAGGCCATTCAGTCATCAGTCAAAGATCTTAGAGGACAGTGGTGGAGAAGGATGCTACATTCAGGTCTTGTAAAACCAAGGAAGTGTTTCCACTCTATCACACTCATTATAATGGAATGGAAGTGGCGGTTGACTAATTATAAAAAGTATATTTTATTTAGCACCAATAATGAGCTGTTGAAAATATTTAACTATTAGAATCTACCTTAAGTGTTCACAGCCACAACTCAGTTCTTCCAATGAGTTAAAGGTTGTGGCAGTTTTCATAAATATGTGAAAAATACATACTGAAGGCTCACATCTCCTGCTCTCTTCAGTAAAAGACTCATCAAAGATTGGCTTCTCAGAATTTTATGGGCCACAATACAACTACCAGGAGTTCCATCATAAAGACCTTAATCCCTTTCTATCAGTAGTAGGTGGTACAGTGGTATATAGAACCTTACATTTCATTAAGTGCAGTGAAGAAACACAAACTTTCAAAAATTATTAGTTTTTTTTCAAAGGGGGGGTGGGTTGGGCATGTGGCAATGTAGAATCTTTCATTCAGATACTACTAAAAATAAGATTCACAAAATAAAACCTTTCATTCTAGGCATATATATCATACCACTATGGTCTCAAATTCTCAACATTGAGACTTTTACCTCTCTGTCCTAAATGGTACAATCACTCACATCAAAATGTTGAAAAATTATGTTTAGATTTTAAAACACCTTAAGAATAACTGACACCTTTTCCAAATTTAGCAAACACTCTTTTGACATGGTAAGGACCAAAAGACATGTTGTCCACTCAGTCCTCTTAGCATCTAAGGGGAATAAAGAAGAACTTAGATAGAATGTGAGTTGAAGACATGGAGACAAGTAGACCAAGGCTGTAAGAAAGCAGTAATTTATGAAGTTCATTTGGGAACAGAGACAGGAAGGAAGCAGATGGTATAACGTGTGCACCAAGGAAGGTTTTCATCACTTGGAATATAGCTGTTTATCAACCCACTGAACAGTAACAGAAGGGAAAGAGTGTAAACCAAGATGCTGGTTCAGTGGTAGAAAGAGGTCCTAGCTGTTTCTGTTCACAGTGCATGGAACTAAACCATATGTCTTGTTATTAAATCATTCTACAGGCTGCTCTCAAGCTTGTGATCCTCCTGCCTCAAGCCCCTAGACTACAGGGATTATAGGTGTGCACATCTTCAGCTGGTTTGTTTTTCAAGTGACCTATAAAGAGCTTGGAATAAAAAGCTGAAAATGAAGGGATGGAGTGTAAAAGATGGAGGCAGAAGGCAGGAAAAATAGGATAAGATATGAAAAGAAATGTATTGGGATGCGTTGTATACATGTATCAACTCCACAAAAGGAATGTAAACATGTACTGTAACCATATACAACAACAAAATTAAACAAAAATGCACATGGTCTGAGAAAGTATGAATGAGCAGTAAGACAGTGTACCTAGGAAGTAAAATGAGACACAAGACTACATATTAAATGTTCCTTTGATACTTGTAGTAATGAATTTAAGAAAGGAAGCAACACACTTCCATTTTTCTAAACATGTTCAGCTGCTCTGGCACAGGTATGAAGTGAGGACAGATACTAGGTTTCATCCAGTGTTGACATCTTGCTGTAGGATAGACTAAGGGAATGGAGACAGATGGACTAAGAGAACTGAGGCAGAGAAAAGGGGTAGATAATAAAACAGGCAAGGGAACACATGGCAAAGGAAAGGGAATTACTGCAGTGATGAACCCAAAAACCTAGCAGCTCCGAGGGGAGAAGGGTCAGCATTTGCATCATGAAAATATGGGTAACAGTCTGGAGGGTGTGGATGTGGAAGAACTGCTAGCATGACCACAGATTCTGGGAGAAGGAGAAGCAAAAACAAACCAAGAATGTTGGTCTACAGATTAACATGAAATTTTAGCACAGGTTTGCTGAAACATGAAATATTAAACTTCAATGAACCATACACTCTTAAAAGCTTTTATAGTCTTTAAAATAATGTTAGATCATCACAAGTTAAAATTCATCCTAAGTATGACACATGGCCATTTTTTGAAATAATATCTTCTTAACTAAGTAACATACTGACTGTTTAACAATGTGACAAAATCAGGACCAGAGAGACCTCTGTCTATGAGTAAAGACCAGAACTTTTAATAGAACTAAGGTTTGTATCCTTACTAGCTGCACAAAGGATATGAACTCTGCCCAGCCCAGCACCCCAGTACAATCCATCAGGGGTATGTCCAAGCAGACTCACTGGTCACAGAGGTACAGAGTTCAGCATAGCCCAGAGCTCCAGAGCCACCCACCTGGGAGTGACAATAGGTCTTGGAGAATTTGAACTTTGCCCATCTGAACACAAGGCCCCAGCTCTATAGTTCAGTTTTGAGTCTCAGATAACCATAAAGAAGATTCTCCAGGTTTTGAACTCCACTCAGCCAGGAGCAAGGTCTTGGCACCATATGCTGGGGACACATTCTGGCTAGATGCACAATCCAGAGGCTCTGAACTCATCCCAGCTAAAGGCAAGGTCCAGGCAATACCACAGTATGCTGCCTCACTGCCTGGGCCCTGGAGGTTTTGAACTCCACCAAGTCAGGTGATAGGTGCTGGTGACACACTGGAGGTGTGTCCCTACTAGACACCTGGGTGCCAGAGGTTCTCAACTCCACTCTACCAGGCTCTAGGCCCCAGCAACATACTCCTAGAGTGTGTCCCTACTAGCAGCAAGAGGATCCAACCTCTGCCCAGCTCAACATCCCAGAAAAACCCAGTTAAGTACATCAGGGGAACACTCAACCAGCCTCACAGGCCACAGAACACAAGGATCGGGTGCCATAGGTCAGGGGCACACTGGTTAGCCACAGGGATAACAGAGGATTGAAACTCTGTCCCGTGCAGGGGTCCAGTGCAACCCATAAGGAGAGTACCTGACCAGCCACATGGGTTCTGAGGAAAATGACACAATAAAAGAGCAAGAGGAAGTCTCAGTCTTCCAGCCCACTGAGAACAAATCCAAAAGAAAATGAAATGGAAGACACTGGAAATTACACAACTGAACTGTCTCAACTGTGATAGCAAATGAAGCAAAGAAAAAATTTCAAAAAGTTATAGAGGAAATCAAGTCAGAAAACATCTCTCAGGTATAAAATGAAATGACAAACATAATGAAAGAAATGCTGTATCTAAAGAAGATCTAGATTAAAAAATAGAGAAAAAAATGAAATGATGGAAACCATAAGTGAACAATACAAGACAGAATTAGAATGCATGAAACAGATTCAAAGGGATATTTGAGAAATTAAAAATTCCATTAAAAGCTGGAAAAACTGCTTGAATTAAGCTGAAGATAGACTATCATATCTTGAAGACAGAATGGAACATTATGACCACAAAAGAAAAGATCTCTAAAAAAAAATAAGGAACCAGGAAACAACAATTCAATAGCTACTAGATGATGCAAGCAGAAACAATATAAGATTGATACGTGTCAATGAAAAAGTAGGTTTCAACAAAAAAAACCTGTGAAGATTATTTGCCAAAGTAATGACAGAAAATTTTCCAACCATAGGAAGATTCTGATATCCAGGTAAGTGGGACATCCAGAACACTAATTAATCAAAACCAAAATAAATCTTCATCCAGACATATAATAATTAGGATGTCAGAAATTCAGTACAAGAACAGAATCTAAAATCTGTCAGAGAAAAGACACAGATCACCTACAAATCATTCAGACTTCTCAACACAAACCTTCAAGTCAAGAAGAGATTGGATTGAAGTATTTCAGGTCCTGAAGGAAAACAACTTTCAACCCAGATTGATGTACCCAGCAAAGCTATCTTTGAAAACTGATGAAGAAATAAGATATTTCCATGACAAAGAACAACTGAAGAAATTCATGATCACCAAACCAACACTACAAAGAATATGGAAAGATACTCTAGAAAGAGACAAAGATAACTACAATCCCAAGAACAACACCAAAAGTAAAGCACTAAGCAGGGAAAACAATTAAACAGAAAAAGTAGAAAACCAAAAACAGAAAATAATATGACAGTGAGAAGTCAGTACTTTTCAGTTATATCCATCAATGTAAATCATCACAACTTATCAATAAAAAGAAACAGACTGGCAGAGTGGATTAAGAAACAAAATTCTATAACATGCTGTGTACAAGAAACACATTTAACTCAAAAGAAATTCATAGACTAAAGTAAAAGGATGGGAAAAAAATACTCCATGCAACAGGAAGCCAGAAAAAAAGTAGCTATTTTGCTTGCAGACAATGTGAACTTCAAACCAAGAATGATCAAAAGCAATAAAGGTCACTACATACATGTTAGGGGAAAATTTTAAGAGGAAAAGAGTACAATCATAAATATATGTGCAGCAAATATGGGAGCACTCAACTATGTAAGACAAATTTTAATAGATATGAAAAATCAAATAAATAATGATATAGTTACAATAGGGGTACATAACACCCCACTGTCACAAAGAGACAGATTAACCAAAAAAAAAATTCAGCAAGGAAATAACAGAACTAAATCAAACTTGTGAAAAACTGGGCCTAGTATATGTGTGCAGAGTGTTTCACGCAACAACATCAGAATACCCATTCTTCTCAGCTGCACAGAGGTCATTCTCTAAAATAGATCATATACTAACTCACAGAATATGCTTAAGTAAAAACAAATCCAATGAAATAATTCCATGTATATTATCTGACCATATCACAGGAAAAATGGAAATTAATGAAAAAACACCCCATGAAAACCCCATAAACACATGGAAACTAAATAACACTCTCCTTAATAACCATTGGGTCACAGAAGAAATTAAAGAACAAATTAAACAAGATCTAAAATGGAACAAAAATGTGAATACAAATAACCAGAATCTATACGGCACAATGAGAGCAGTCCTCAGAGGGAAATGTATAGCACTAAATTCCCACTTTAGGAAAATTGAAACTATACACATAAACAATGTAATGCGGCACTTCAAACTTGTAGAAAAAGCAGAACAAGTCAAGCCCAAAGTCCAAAGAAGGCAAAAAATTATACAGATCAGAACAAAAATTCATGCAATTGAAACTAAGAAAACAATATAAAGAATTAATGAATCAAAAATTTGGTTCCTTCAGGCAGCCTACTTACCACCCTGGTAAGCAGCTGGGAGCCTAGCAAGCCATCAGCACACCAGGGTGAGAATTATCACCCTGAGCTCTGCATCATGTTGGAACTTTGGGCTCTGGGAAAACAGGCAGCCTACTCACTGCCCTGATAAGCAGCTGGGGGCCTAGCAAGCTGCTGGTGTACCAGGGTGAGAACTATCAGCAATTCCTGAGCTCTGAATCATGTTGGAACTTTGGGCCCTGAGAGAACAGGCAGCCTACTCGCCACCCTGGTAAGCAGCTGGGGCCCTGCTGGTGCACAGGTTAAGGATCAGACATTGATCCACACCCCTCCCCCATTAACAAGTCCACACCAGCAGTCTGAGTATCTCTTGGGAGGATGAATGTATGCATCATGGCAAGTAAGGGGGATTGATTTCCTTCTACCATCTCTTTGAAGGCAAATATTTTTATCACTGTTTTGCTCAGTTTTGATTAATGGTACTGCTCTATTCAGTATTCTGTTTTTATAAGTTCAATATTTCCTTCCATTTTCCTCTACCTGATTGAAAGGACAGCTAATGTGAACAGAATGGAATGTACTATTGTGCCTATTGCTCTTGTCCTGGTGACCCGCTGTGAGGTTCTGTGGTAGTTTCACTACACTGTGGTTGCATGGGTTTGTTCTATCTTTTTCTGCTGTATTTTGCTACCTTCCAAAAAAAGTAGATATCAAAGTAACAAAATACCTCCAAAAAACTCCCAACTCCACCAAAGCTGATCCATGGAGCATGGATGAGGAGAAACTCAAAAACAAGGCAACAGAATTATATACGGTGATTAAAAAGTAAATAACAACAACAAAACATGTCAGTAAGGTACTGAGCAACCTGAAACAGGATATAACTAAACATAAATGGACTTAAAAAGTAAAAAGAAGAAAAGAAAGTGCTCTAGAGGATATGGCTGCATGTATATTTAAGTGTGTAGGATTGATAACCATGTTGCTAAGTTGTTACTGGATCATTGAACTTCTTTGCAGTCTCACTGTTTGAATGTTTACTTTGTATTCTTTAACTTTGTAACTTTAACAAGTATGTCTAAGAAGACAATATGCAATTTATCAACTAGTGATTTCTTACTGCTTATTTTTTTCTGAAATTCTGTATTGTTTCTACCCCTTTTTCTGTTTTGCTTTTTTTCTCTTTACATAAAATTTAAAAAGAACTCTCTTTAATTACTTTAAAGAAATAAAGTATACTTTTACTGGCTATAAATAAAAAAATTGTTTCCTTGAAAGAATAAATAAAATTGATAAATTCCTAGCCAACCTTATCAAAAAGAGGAAAGAAAATGCTCAGATTCATGCAATAGGAAGTGAAAATTGTGAAATCACTACAGACCCTGCAGAAATACAGAAGATCATTGATACCTACTTGAAAAAACTTTACTTGATAACAGAAAAGAAATGGACAGATTCCTAGAAACATGTGAATTACCAAAGCTGAATCAAGAAGATATAAAACTGCTGAATAACCCAATGTCAGCTAATGAATTTGAAAATGTAATTAGAACCCTACCAACAAAGGAAAGCCCAGGTCCTGATGGATTCATTGCAGATTTCTGCAAAACATTTAGGGAAGACTTAATACCAACATTCCTCAAACTCTTCAATGAAACTGAAAGGGAAACAATTCTCCCTAACTCATTCATGGAAGCAACAATTACTCTAACACCCACAACAGTGAAAGAATCAATGAAAAAAGAAAATTAGACGCCAATCCTTCTAATGAACATAGAAGCAAAAAAACTCAATAAAATACTGCAAATAGAGGCAACAAGTCATCAAGAATATTGTACACCATGATCAAGTGGGATTCACCCAAGGAATGCAGATGGTTCAACACATGCAATCAATAAATGTAATACACCATATCAGCAGAGCCAAGGACAAGAAATACATGGTCATCTCCATAGATACAGAAAAAGCTTTTGAAAAATCCAACACTCACTCATGATAAAAAAAACTACAGAAAATCAGAATAGATGGTCTGTATCACAATCTGATAAAAGCTGTGTATGATAAACCAACACCCAACATCTAACTAAATGGACAAAAAGTGAAAGTTTTCACTCTAAAATCAAGAACAAGACAAAGATGTCAATTATCACCACTCCTATTCAATATAGTTCTTGAAACATTAGCCATAGCAATTAGACAAGAAAGAGAACTAAAAGGAATAATGATAGGAAAGAAAGAAGTTAGATTATCATTATTTGCAAATGATATATGATACCCTATATAGAAGACCCCAAAACTCCATTGAGAGTCCTAGATATAATAACAAAATTGAGTAATGTAGCAGGATACAAGATCAACACTCAAAAATCAATAGCATTCTTCCACAAAAATAATAAAGACACTGAGAAAAAAAGAAAGGAAACCACTCAGTATAGCACCCTCCCCAAAAAAGAAGTACTTAGGTATCAATCTAACAAATGAATTAAAAGATCTGTACAGTGAAAAATAAATTACTGTGAAAAGGAAACTGAAGAGGATTTCAGAAAATGGGAACATATTTCCTGTCCATAGATAGGAAGAACAAACATTGTGAATATGGCCACTCTCCAAAAATTTTTATACAGATTTAGTGCAATTTCAATCACAATATCATTTGCACACCTCACAAATCTAGAGAAATCATCCCTAAAATACACTTGGAATGAGAAATGTCCTAGAATAGCACAGGAAATTCTGGGAAACAAAGCTAACACAGGTTACATCACAATCCCTGACTTGTAGCTATATTACAAAGCTACTGTGAAAAACTCATCATGTTATTGAAATAAAAACAGACCTGAAGATCAATGGACTAGATTAGAGGACACAGCTATAACTACAAACACAGCCACCTCATTTTTACCAAGGGGCCAAATATTTACACTGGAAGAAAGATAACCTCTTTAATAAGTGGTGCTGGAAAAACTGCTTCTCCATATGCCAAAAACTAAAACTAAATCCATGTTTATCACCATGCACTAAACAAAAGTCAAAATTGATCAAAGATCAAAACATTAGAACAGAAATACTAAATCTACTGCTAGACAAAATAGTTAGAAATCTTGATAACATAGAAATAGGCAGAGAGTTTATGAACAAAAATCAAACTGCACGGGAAGCACTTCCCAGAATCAACAACTGGGATCTCGGATTATTAAAAAGGATTTGCATATCAAAGGAAATCTCCAACACAGTGAAAATAAAACCCATGAATTGGGAAAATATCTTAGACAACTCTCCCTCAGACAAAAGACTTCTACCTAGAACTTACAAAGAATTAAAAAAAAATCAGGCCAACCAAAATTCAAGGACCCAATTCAAAAATGGGCATCTGAGATGCATACATACTTCTCAGAAGAAGAACTACAAATGGCAATAAATACACTAAAAATGTTCAACATCTATGGTTATTCAAGAAATGCAAATTAAAACAACACTGAGATTGCATCTCACTCAAGAAAGGAGGACCAAGATAAAGAAATCAACCAACATCAAATGCTGGAGGGGCTGTGGGGAAAAGGAACTCTTCTCCACTGTTGGTGGGAGTGTAGACTGGGGAAACCAATGTGGAAATCAGTGTGGTGATTCCTCAAAACTCTAGGATTAGAGTTGCCATTTGAACTAGCTACCCTGCTTCTGGGCATTTCCCAGAATAATTGAAAATATCATAACACAGTGACATATGTGCACCCATGTTTCTCACAGCACAATTTGTAATAGCTAAATCTTGGAAACAACCCAAGTGCCCATCAAGAAATTGATTTTAAAAAAGATGTTGTATTTTAAAACAATGGAATACTACTCAGTTATAAAAAAGATTTCATCAAGACTTTTATAAGTAAATGGATATGACTTGAGACCATGCTCATAAGTGAAATAAATCAAATTCACATGTGCAAATACTATATTGTATCCCTAGTATAAGAAACAAAAAATTATATATGTTGCAAAATAATATGGTGTAAGGGTAAGAAACTGTTGTTCAAAGAGGAAAAGTATTGGAATAAAGAGGAGGAAAGAAGGAAGAGAAAAAGAAAAGACAGAAATTTGTGTGTGTGTGTATATATATATATATATATATATATATAATGACTCTACTACTAGTTGCATTACTACTAGTTATATTGAAAATGAACAGTTAATACTAATATGTTTAGATCAATTTTACATGTGTATGTCTGTCAATCTAAGCAACTTTTTTGAAGGTAGCAATATGCAATATTACAACCATTGCCAAATTCTTAACATCTGGTTTTGTATACCTATACTCTTAATGTATTTGATTTCTGGTTGTTTCTTGTTTGCCTATATTGGTTTTTGCTTTTCTTTTCTGTGTCTTTTTAATCTTAAATAAAAATAAATAATAAAATCAAAAGATTTTTATAGAACTTACATTCTGTTTTTTCAAAGTCTGAGTACCTACTTAGAACCTCTTGACCTGACAGGACAAAGGATGCAAACCCAGACCTTCGGTGGTCTGATTACAATGAGTGCTGGGTCTTGAGCTTGGATCTCTCAGGTTATACCTTCATCATTTTTAGCCATGACTCTGAGATCCCAACATTCACATTATGATGCATCATGACACAAAGTAATCAATATTAAATCATCATCACTTTCAAACCATTAAGAAGAGGAAAGAGACATTTTTACATGCTAGTGAGCCCTAATGAAAATGAGAAAACTTTTCAATCTTTTGTTTTTCATTTCGTTTATATATGCTGGTTCTGGGGACCATCTCACAGTAACAGGGAGTCACATTTCCACCCCACAATCAGTCCAATTGGTATTTACTGCATGTTCGTTGTACACATGACAAAACTCTAGATTCAAGAGAAATAACAAATATACACTATATGACCACTGCCCTTGAAGGGATTACAATCTGAAAGGGAAAATATAAAACACATTTTAATAATCAAAGCTTACATGCTAAGACAAGGCAAAACGAGGGGTGGAGAACACACACACACACTCATTATTTAGAGGACTCTGAATACTCCTGATCAGGAAGGGCTTGCATATCATGTTCATGACCCATTACTAAAGTTATAAAACATTCCAAAATATGCTGCAAGAGAAAAAGAAGCAAATGAGTCCTGTGATTTCTGCCACAAACAGCAATAGCCTGAAAGCCAGTCCAAACTGGGGAGACAGGAAAGGAAGTGGTCAATAAGCAAGCTGTTAGTTATAGGACAAAAGGGAAGATGCACTCAAAGTTAGGCTGCTGGGTAGGAGCTGATTACCTGAGCTTCTTCAAACTCACTCCAGCTCATGGAGACTGTGTCAGGGAAGATGAGAAGCTGCTTTCCTGGTGCTCCTTTCATTTTCATTTTAAAGCATGCATGAATGTAGTGGTGACACAATTGTATGTCATACTGTTGTATTATTGGAGAGATGTGTGTATTTGGCATAAATGAATGTATAAATTCAATAATTGCATTCTTCCCCTCTATCATAAAGTTGAATAATAGGAAACTAGTATTTTAAGTGTACTAAAAAGGCACTTGTTCTGATAATTTTAAGGTTAAACTCACCAGGAGCATCAACTTGTGAGATAAGGTTGATTTTACTGAATATACATGGCTCCATATTATCAATAAAATAACAGTAAGTAATATTAAAATTTTAAAAACTAGCCAGGTATGGTGGTTCACACCAGTAATACCAGCACTTGGGATTATGATGCAGGATAGTCTCCATGATTTAGAGGCCAGCCTGGGCTAAATAAGTGAGTTCAAACCCAGTCTGAACTGCATAATGAGAGCATGCCTTTCAAATAACCAAGAAATAGATAAGTTCATAAAAAACAAATCAAGCAAACAAATAAAAAATCAGTACACAGTACAATTTGGCTCCCAAAGCAGGAAATATTTCAAAACAGAAAGCAAGGAAAAGTTTCAAAATGAAACAAACAACACAGTGATGTGGCTATCACTGGGATCAAGAATCAAATCAAACTGCCCTCAAGAGAAAAACACTTTATAAAAAGAGTTTTATGATATGGAAAGGAAGGGAATGGAGAAAGTCAAAGCAATTATCAGAATGGAACAACAGAAAGAGAAATATCCAGATCCACAAGGATAGAAAATGACACAACATACCCATCTCTTTTAGGACACATATTTAATTGTCCTATGTAGACACTTTGTTCCTTATCAATTTTCATACCTCATTACTCAAATCTCGAATAACCTTATACAGGGATGGTACCAGTGTCTTCTTTTGGTGTAAAGTTGCTGAATAATTGGTGATCTGAGTGTCAGGTAATGCCTAAAAGACACCAGCACAGGAAAGAAAACTGAACTTTATAGTTAACAAGTGAGGGGATTTATTTTACATGAGTGCCACTTAAAAAGAAAGAAAAAGTAATATAATATATAATCATAAGGGTTAAACAAATTATGCTGGAAGCCTACATTATACAGTTGAACATACTCAGTATGAAATACAATTAGATAACACACTATGCCCAGATTTGCTGGAATGGGCCACCTTAAACTAATTTAAAATAAAAAGCTTGGAGGCTCCTTTCTAGTGAAGACTGTTGTTTTGTCTCCATTCTTTCATTCTTTCCTTCCTAAATCCTTCCATTCCTCCTTTTTCCTCTTTCTCTCTCTCTTTATTTTTTGAGCCAGTGTCTCACTATACAATTCAGGGTGGCCTTGAACTCACAGCAATCCTCCTGCTTCAGCCTCCTGAGTGTTGAGATTACAGACATGCATCACAATGCCTGGCCTCATTTATTCTTTTGAGAGGGCTTCTTCCTGAACTGCATTGCTCATGTTGGTCTCAAACTCCTAGGCTCAAGCAACTCTCTTTCCTCAACCTCCAGAGTACTGCAGCTGGACTACAGTTGTGGATCATGAAGCCTAGCATTTTACTGACTCTATTTTAAAATTTAAATGTTTCCTCATCAAATTATAATGATTATTTTGAGCTTTATATATTCCGTTCAGGCCCTGATTCACATTAGTGACACTTTTCAGAATTACACTTAAAGAAATACAGTGGTGATTTGGTTCATGAATACTTTTGTTTGCTAGTAGTTTGATTCACCAACAGAAGCATTCAGAAAAAAATTCTTTTGTTTGAAAACTCTATCAGGAAACAAACATGACCAAAGCCATAATTTTGGAGGGTTTTTTTGAGACTGGGTCTCACTATATAGTCCAGATTGGCCTTGAACTGCCTATGTAGCTGACAGTGGCTTGAATTTGTGGAATGATTGTCCTAACTCAGCTTCCCAGGTGAGGCTTTTGAGGAATACAGATCCACTTTCTAAAATGGAAAAAAGTCCAAGTACAAACTGTGCCAATTGTACAATGGTATGTAAACTATAATTTCAAATAAAGATCATATAAAATGTGAAAAAGCATGGAAGCAAATACTTACTAAACCATTGGGTCTCTGAGGAAAGTCTGTATAGCTCTCTCTCAAAAAAGATGTGTTATTAGTGTGTGGCTCTCAAGCAAAGCTTGGCCATTCATGCCTCTGATGAGAAGCACTTCTGTTCCTTCTTTTTTTTCACTTTTTTTTTAATTTTAAAGGTAGTAGAAATACAACAGAACAAGACAGAACAAAGCCATTTGAGACGGTGCAGTGAATTTGGTACAGAACTTCACATCAGGTTTCTGGGATAACAATAATAGGTATCATAGTATATCTCATTATCTTCACAATAGTTGTCTAGTCAATTAGGTATAACAAAATCAAACCAAGACAGAACATTATAAAATCAATTGAAAGAGAATATTGAATAGAGTAAAGCAATTAATCATAATGAAACAAAACTGAAAACACTTGCTTTCAAAGATAAGCTAGAGGAGACCCCCCCCCATATTTGCGATATTTCATACTGTCATCCTGCTAAAAGATGCTCAGATTTCTATTCCCACTTGCTAACGGCGGGGGGTGCTGTTTGGGATGTGGCTCATAGGAAACACTACTGGATCTCTTCCTGGCTCTCACCTGAGGAAGGCTCTTACCAAGAGGGCCACAGGTGAATTGCTTCTTTAGGCTGCCTCCTGGGTTCCACCATGGCCATGGCTGGATCATGGGGGAGGCTCTCTGGTACTCCTCTTGGCTCACATTGGAGGAAGGTGCTTACCAAGAGCTTTCTTCCTTCTTAAAGTTGGTTTTGCGGTGAATTTTCATCCATCTTCTCTGTCCCCTCAGCTATAGTAGTCTTGGGGTAACCAACCAGCTTCTTTGGGTGCTGCCATCTAGTGTTCTGACATGCCCAGCACCTGTTCCTAACACACAGGCACCTCCAGGTGATCCTGTTCTTTGAGCTGAATAATTATCAATTGCAAGCTGC
>PVLA01012321.1:0-45493 GCA_004027455.1 Hydrochoerus hydrochaeris | reverse complement strand
CTTAGTAAAAACGATAAAAGAAGCTGAAGAAGGCAGGAAGGGAAGAGTTTCCCATAACATCAGTCCCCCAAATCTAATCAATGTGGCATCGAAAGGGACACCTGCCACTTGAGAGACAACAATTAAGTCCAGATGTTAGACTTGAAACTCAGCATGGGGCCTGCCGCAGTGAAACCTAGGGACAGGCACTTCCCAAGGCTCTTCTCTCTGGGTCAGTATCCACAGACCATACTCTGGACACTCCTCAGCCAGGCAGAAACTGCCTCTGCTACCTTTCTGCTGACCTTGAGCAGGAGAGCAAGAAGCAAGTCCTCTCACTAGGGAACAGTGCCCAATCAAGCAAAGAACTTCACCTTGGAACTCAGTTCCAAGGTTACCACAGCAGAGCCCAAAAGCCTGTGATCCCAGACCAGGGCTTCTACATGGAGCGTCTTGTCCTGCAGGTCTCACGTAGACAGCTGAAACCTGGTGGCACAGATTCACAATTCAGCATGCATCACTGCCAAATGACGCCTAGGTGCCATGCACACTCTTTCCCTGCAGCTATCAGACTCGTTTGTGACCCAGCTAAGAATTAGCCTGGAAAACTAATGGAATATCTTCATCACCTTGCCCGACCTTGGGGAGCACAGCAAGGAGCAAGGCTCATATCCCTGGGGCAAGACAATAAGGTGAATAGAGGACTTTAGTCTTAGAATTCAGGGTCAGGCTGCCGAAACCTAAAAGTGGGCAGATTCTAACAGTCCTCATCACCAGGCCAGTGCTCCAGAGAATGGCTCTGTATCAGTACAGGCACCACAGCCGACAGGACCTTTATTCCAGTCAGCGTCACATCTGGGCTATGAGTCCACCTCAGCAGGTAACAGCCCATAGCACTGTCTATGCTCCCTTCCTAGGGCGAGTCCTCCCGTTTTGAGGCCTACAGCCAAGAAGAATTCTGCAGCGCCAAACACAGGCTATAGATAATGCATCTGAGCCTAGCCTGGGCCCAAAAAGATATGTTTCTAAGACTATTCTGCATAATCTATTACACCTACTGTGGATATACAACAAAACTGGGCTTGGGGTATCCTCTAGTACTGAAATAGCAAAAAAGATTCATCTACTCAGAGAAGCAAATTGCTTAGAAATTTCTAGAAGGGGAGACACAAGTCAAATTATGAAAACTAGAATAAGCATTTAATCCTGCAATGTAAAAACGATACCACATGCTAAGAAGCTAAAAGAACTTCCAGGGAATTGTGAAATCATGTACCCAATGTACAAAATAAGTCACTGGAAACAAACCACACAATAACCAGTATCTGAGAACTATCAGATAGGAAACTAAAACTAGTTGTTGTACATAAACTCATTGAGCTTCAAGAAATGATTCATAGTGTAATGGACAAACTTACAAAAAAAAATAAATTGTTTGCTTGTTTTTAATATAAGGTTTCACATTACAGTTCAGACAGGCCTTGAACTCACACTTTGTAATCCAGGCTAGCCTTGAACTCACAGTGATCCTCCTACCTCAGCCTCTGAGTGCTGGGATTACAGGTGTGCATCACCACACCCAGTTGTATAGTTTTTTTTTAAAAAATGAACAGATTTTTAAATGTGATAGAGGACATAAATAGCAGAACAAATCAAATAAAAGAATCTGCAAGCTGAAAGATAGGTTTATTTGAAAATCTAAAATCAGAGGAGAAAAAATTAGAATAAAAAAATAAAGAAAGAGTATGGAGCTTTGGGCTAGCACAAAAAAAAGAGCAAATATTTGAGATTCGGGCAAGAGACCTGTGCTAGACACATGTTGCTCAGCCTCTGTGTGGGCAAGCAGGCCCACAATAGATAGGTGGTGCCCAGTCCCAGTGAAAGACAGCAGGCCTTGATGAGACACATGGTGCTCTGCTCCGATGCAAGCAAGCAAGCCTGTGCCTGCCCAGACCAGAGAGTACCACAGTCCACCAACTCCAAGCTAGCTCAACAGTTTGCTTCCCTTTGGAACAGGGAAGAAGAGCTCAGGATGAATCAACTAACCTGATCCTGGATGAGGAGAATACACAGCAGGGAAGGAAGGAGGGAACCAGACCCCACTACATCCAGCAGAGACCAGAGCACTGACTGTATTTCCCATCTACCAGTGGGAGGGCCTTGGCTCTGACAGTAATCACAGTCTGGGATGAACAGACAGATGGGCCTGGGGTGTCTCAAAAACTCACAGGCCATCAAGCTATGTAGAGAAAATTGTGATTTTCTGGATCCCCAGACTACAGACTTTAGAAAGAAACTACTCTTTCGAAAACACAGAAATTTTACTTTTTACTCAATCTTTTTTTGATTTTTCTGTTTTTAAAATTATTTTGACCTTTTCATCATCAAGTTTTTTGAGGGGCAAGGTTTTTCTCTGTTTCCCTCTTCTTTTAGTTTCTTTTCTTGTCTCTTTTTTCTTTTAACTTTGTCTCCCATTTAATCTTTTATTTACTGTACTTTGCTCTTTTTTGTTCTTTTCTTGTTCATTCCTCCCTGTGACTGTTTTTTAATACTATTAACTTTCTTCTCCACCTCAGTAGGATCCCCACTTTACATTTTTCACCTGCTTCTCACATCCCAATATTAATTTTTCAAATTTTGGTTTTTAATTTTCTGGTTCCCTGTACCTTTTACTCTTCCTTGTGTACCTATTTTATGACTCTCTAGAGAACTAATTAATTTTACACAATTGCTGTTGAATACTGTTCTATTGTTAGTTCAGGTAAAGTTCTTCCATTTTATAGATATTTACTGAAGGACAATAGTAGTTCAATATTTGGTCTGTCATAGTGCTCATGTCATAATTATTCTCTTTTTTGTGGCTAAGGTAGTACACTATTGGTCCTTACAGTTTGTCAGTATTCAATTTTTATTTGATGTTATGATTGCAGCTGATTTTATTACAATAGCCAATCTGTTACTATTAATTGGTTTTCTTAGGATGTCAATATTTAGATTGACTGGTGGGGAGATCAGTTAAAATACTGTGATCGCTTCCTAGTGAACTAGGTACTAGGGCAAATGCTGCAAGATCCCCTCCCAAGTAAACAGATACAGCTGAATCCTGGTACAGAGGCAAAGGTCAACAGATAGCCAGGCCCAGAGACACCACTGAAAAGTCGATACTATCTAAAGAGGTCTCTGTATTAGAAAAAAAGTTTTCTACTACAATCAATCCACAAACACACACACACAGAAACATGTAAATATAAGCCAACAAAAGTGTCTCCAAAAACTTGTAACTTCCCCAAAACTGATTGATAGGGTATAAAAATGGAGCAAACAAATGCCACACACCTGAATTAGGGCAGACTGCTGCATCCAGCATAGCTCTTGAAATTCCAGGGGTGAAGGACAGCAGAGGATAAAGAAATGAAGAAGTAGAATGCAGAAAGCTGAGGTCAGGTGAAGGAATCAGGAGGCTACTGTTAGTTGAAACCCCTCTGCCTAGGACATCTCATATTCTCAAATCTGGAACAGCTTGGTCACATGGCTCACTTCAGGTGCTCTGCACATGTAATCAATCTCCAGCTTCAATCACTCCCCACAGGAGATAACAAAACAGACCAATAAGACAAGCAGTTTGCCAACCTCGTGGAAAATACAAGAAAAAAAATACTGAATCAAATAAACAAAATGATCAGTGAATCTAAAGAAGACACTAACAAAAATCCAGCAGGGCTAAACAAAGTGATGCAAAACATGAATGGCCAACACAAAAAAAAAAATTAAAGAGCACACAGAAAAGCTCCAAATTGAAATTCAAGAGATTAAAAATTCTATTGAAAATGTAGGCAGTAGAAGTAAACAGTGTAAGGATGGAGTGACAAAACTAGAAGACAGGGCTGTTATTGGTGGCCAATTAATGAGAGACACCTTAAGCACTTAATAGTTTACAAACATCACTCAGGCAGACTATTTGTTTATGTACTAACTATCCCGAGCATCACTCTGGAAGGTGTCATTTCAACCAGTGGACTCTTGTGTTGAATAAATTTAATAAAATCATCATTTTAATATTTGTTGTTATATCATCTTATCTTATACAGCTATTCTATATTCACAGAAAGTGGAAATCAAGCCAAACTGATCAAAAGAGGCACTACATTTGGTTGAGTAAAAAAATCCAACAGGAAGAGATAACAATTAACATCTATGTACCAAATAATAGCATACATAACTTCATAAAAGTATGACTGGACATAAAAGACCAGAGAAACATAAACAGAATTATGGTGAGAGATCTCAATATGCCTAACAAAAAGAGAACAACTAGACCCCACCCCTCCAAAAAAAAAGAAATATCAGGATTGAAAAAACCTTGAAGCAAATGTACTTAACAGGTTTCTGCAGTGTTCCACTCAGCAACAGAATAAACATCTTCTCAGGAGCACACAGAAGTTTCTCCACAATGAACTACTTACTAGCCCATAAATCAAGTTTAAATAAATACAAAAAACTGAAGTTGTACCAAAAATATCTTCACAGTGCAGTGAAACTAGAAACCAACAAAACAAACACAGAAATTATGCAAATGCATGGAAAAAATATATGCTCTTAAATAAACAATGGGTTACAGATGAAGTAAGACAGTTTCTAGAACTAAATAACAAAGCCAGTACAACATGCCAGAATTTAGGGGACACAATGAACGTGGTCCTAATAGGGAAGTTTATAGCTGTGAATGCATACATCACAAAAACAGAGCGAGGGCAAATAAATAACCTAATGATGCAATGAGTCAAGGTCCCAGAAAAACAAGAACAATTGAAACCCAAGGATAATACAAGGAAGGAAATTAGAAAGATCTAAGGACAAGTCAAGAGATTTGAGACAAAAGAAATGATACAAAGAATCAATGAGTCAACCAGTGGTTCTTCAAAAGAATAAACAGAATACACTGACATATGGTCAATCTAACCAACAAAAGGTGAGAAAAGATAACAAATAAAACAATTTAGCAATGAAAAGCATAAAATCCCATGGATACTGGTGAAGTGACAAAGATTACTGACAACTGCTTTGTAAACTTGTATGCTAATGAATACTAAATTCCTAAGAAATGGTGGATTCTTTGATACATATAACCAAAACTAAATGAAGAATATTTAAAAACTCAGAATACTCCAATAACATGCAATGATATTGACGAAGTAATAAAAAAACCTACCAACTAAGAAAATCTTAAGTCCAGATGGATTCAATGCTGAATTCTACAAAAACTCTGGCAGAAAAAAATCTAACATTAACACTCCTAAAACTCTTTAATAAAATTTAAAGGGAAAGTGTACTCCCAATATGATTCCTGGAAGCTATCATTACCCTGATTCCAAAACCAGACAAGGACCCAAACAAAAAAAGAGAACTACAGATCCCTTTAATGAATATATATGTCAAAATTCTCAACAAGACACTGGCAAATAGAATGCAACAGCTCATCAAAAAGTACAGACATTATGACTAAGTAGGCTTTAAAGCACAAAATAAAAGATTGATGATAGGAAGTAGAAATATAGCTCTTTCTGAAATGGGAAGTGGATCAAGAGATGAAGGGTGGAGGAAAGGAGGGGAAAGAGATCAAACAAGGAGTTAAAATGTCTTATATACATACCAACTCCACAAAAAAGTGTAAAAATTATGTGCTAAAAACATGTACTGATAACATGTACACAGCAAATATTCAAATTACTGGGGTTCTACAAGTATTTAAAAATTCCAAAGGAACCAGGTGTGGTGGCACATACCTGTAATCCAAGCACTTGGGAGACTGAGGCAAAAGGATCACTGTAAGTTAGAGGCCAACCTGGGCTGCATAGTGAACTCAAGGCCAGCCTGAACTACACAGTGAGACCCTGTCTCCAAAAAATATTTTTTAAAAAAGCCAAAGGAACAGAAATCCCATTCACAGTGGTCATAATGAAAATTCTCAAACCTCAAGAAAATTACAAATATCCAACTATAGGAAGGGTAATGGTTACAAGTCTAGTCAACTGAACCAAACAGATATCAAGAATAACCAATGTCTCAAAAATTAGAGAGACTATTCAAAGCAGCAAAAGAAGGGAAATGTAAGACATGGGTATCCTAAGAAGACTTCTCAATAGAGATTTTCCATAGCCAGAAAGGAAGATGAGATTTCATGGTACTAAAGGAAAAAAAAAAAGCACAAAAGAAAAATAATCTATCCATGAATTCATTTAGTTTAGGGGACTGAAGAAGGACAGGGTAAGAAAAGGGTGGTTTTGTACATGATTGACCTAAGGGCCAATCTAAGTAATAAACTGGAGTATGGTGAGGATGAGGGCCAGAGCAGTCATTCCATCAGGCATTGTATTTTGATCCTGCTTGGACTTGTGGCTCTATCAGCTATCTTTTAATATCTAACCATGCATTCAGGGAGGTTTTGGGCCCATAGCTCCAAAAATCTCTTACTTCTGAATATCCAGCTCATACACACCTCTGGCCAAGGTCCCCATGATATCAATTTAAAAGATCAGTCTCCACAATTAAGTGAGATTAATCTCAGAAATACAGAATTTTTGCATTAAAACTGAGTTTCAAAGGAGTACCAAAGTATGACTGTAATGACTGTATGAGGATCTTTTATTTTTGGTATCCTAAAACTTCACTGTAATGGTTTACATTTGCTTAGTTGTGGTTACAGGAATTTCAGAGTGTACTTCCATTCCTCCTCAACATCAAAGCTGAAGGTGTGTTTCTCCCTGTAGCCCTTGGAGGGGACAATTTCTTCCTGATTTACCAAATGTAGACATAGTATTTTGGTTCTAGCTGTAAGTTAGCCTCCTAGTAGATACTCTACTTGAATGGTCTCTACCTTTTTCCTCTACTTTTGCATTTTCATGAAATAATGAAAACTGACATGGAAGATCTTCAAGTAAATGCTTTTAAGTTAAAAGTCAGTATAAGTGCTCAATTTACCTCTAAGTTTTGCACTGTTTTTTACAATTTGCTGCTTAATATTTGGAGATAATTACCTCATTAAAAAGACTTCGATTTGCTTTAATATTGCTTTTCTGTCCCTTTCTTCTTCCCTTTCCTTTCCTGTCCTTTCTCTTTTCCTTCTTCATCCCTTACTTTTTTTTTTTCTTTCTAGGAATGAGGCTCAAACCCAGAGTCCTTGGACACGTTAGACAAGCACTCAACCATTTAGCTGCACCCCCAGCCATTGTTTTTTTTTTTTTTTAACTTTTTTTAGAGGGTGTTACTAATTTGCCTATGCCTTGAACTTTAATTCCTTATGCCTCAGCCTTCTAAGCAGCTAGGATTACAGGTATGCAACACCAGGACCAGCTATTTCTTACATTTTTAAAAGTTACTTTCTACAGGAGAGTTGATTAGAATACCTAGTCTGTGACACCATAGGAAACAGAAGCCCTATTTGTTTCTGTATCCTTAACTTCTAGACCCTACCATCGAATGCTTTATAAATAGTATGTGAACATAAAGTCATGGCTGACCTGATTTGAAAAACGGCATTACAGTAAAGAATATTTAAGTCACAGGGTTGGGGATTTAGCTCAGCGGCATAAGCGCCTGCCTTACAAGCATGAGGTCATGAGTTCGATCCCTCGTACTTATTAAAAAAAAAAAAGAATATTTAAGTCACAAGAGAAAATAAAACCATTATTAAACAATAGCTTTAGTAAAGATTCTCTATTCAGCATTTTAAAATAGATCCCAGATGAAATACAGTTTTATGATATATTACTACTCTATATATATAGATTTTATTTGAAATGATGTTAGGTTGATTTAACTTTTAAAATTATGCAATATATGGTAATAATGCAAGTTTCACACATCTGACATGTGATCAAAATATACGATGAATATTTAAAAATTTTATTATAGTAAAAGACCCACTGCCATTAATGTCCCTCAAATTACTCCACCCTCACTTTGAACACACTTATCCCTTCCTTCTTGCCACCTTCTAAAGAAGTTCTGGAAGTCTTCTGTGTGTCTTTATAAGGAGTGATGAAAAATACAGCAAATGCTGCTGCTGAGTGCCATCCAATGAAAAAGCAGTTTCATAAAAACATCGCAGTGTGTCCTCATCTACCTTATTTACCAGATCAGGTACTGGGCAACTTCTGACTCTTTCCCAAAGTGACCATAAAAGGTAAACATTTTCAATTCATTCAAGACACTAAGGCAGTCATAATGACTCTATTAGTCATACTCACCAGACAGGACTTCCAGAACTGCTTCAGAAAGTGTCAAGAACAGGATAAGCATGTTTCAAGTGAAGGACAATACTTTGGGAATGATTAATGACAATGTGTCTTTTACTGTAATAATTTTTTTTAATTTAAACATTTACCACAATTATCATTCACATCTCATATACAATAACTAGACTGAGACAATTAATTTCAATTATGTCAACATTTCATTTAGGCAAGGAAAAGGATAAATTTAACATATTCCTGAAAAAGACAATGTACTTTAGTATACACATGGCAGACTAGTTCATGTAAAGGAAATAAAAAAGTTTCACTCATTTATTTTATTACATAAAACTTAAGAAAAAAATCTTATTTCCAGTTCTGCCAAATATTTTTTGATGCCATACCTCTAATTATGACTTTTTTTTAATGACCCTCTCAATGTAAGAAATGCAATTAGCAATACTGTCCTATATGCTAAAAACGTTGCGAAGGCTAATGGTAAAGTTCTCTGAGGTAGACAGAAACAAAGTCACAAATTCACAAATGATCACCATGAATTTGTTAAAATTCAGTTGCCATTAGATTAAAATACATTTGCGAGTACAGCCTCTTAAAGGTTCTAGTTTACAAAGCACTTGTTACACACTGTCCCTCTGCTCATGCACAAGTCAGTGGTAGAATATCAACAGGAGACTGCAACAGCACAATAGTGAAAAATGTCTTCAGATCCCAGCTGTCACTCACTTTGGGCAATTCAGTTAACTTCTCTTTCACTCAGTTTCACCTACAAAATGACGTTAATAATCACTAACTCAGAGCACTGTGGCAATAATAGGCACACATGTTCTTCTAACCTCAAGACTTTTGTGTAAAAACACCACTTCAGAAGCACAGACTAAACCGTATTTTAAAAGTACAGATTTATATATACAGTGTGATTAACACAGTCCTTGGGATCTTGTTCTAAAATAGTTATTACATTTATTATTACATAAAGATGATGAATCTAATACAGAGAATTCAAGAAAACCTTACTGGGGAAGCAGATTCCTGAGATAAAACCTGAAGGAAGGAAAGACATTAGGGGAAGAAGGGGAAAGTGGTAGAGTGTGCAAAAAGACCTAGAGACAGAAGGAGCAGAAAGGAAGGGAAAAGCAATTCAATAAAGAAAGAAGTCTTACTAATTTTATCACCAAAGGCTAACCAGATGTCAAAAAGATATCACTGACAGTGTGGCAATTAATATTATCATCTTGACTGGTGTGGTAGCTCCCTAGGGAGTTAGGAAAGCACACTTCTGGGTGTGCTTGGGTGAGTCATGGAGGTGAAGGTGTGACTTTAGGTACCATACATGGTCACCAGTTCCTTCCTCTCTGGCTCTGTTTCCCTGCTCTGCTTCCCCCTACCATAAACTAAGCAGCTCTGCTGTGCCACCCCCTTCTGCCAATGATGCTCCAGCTCAGAACCTGCTGACCATTGAATGAACCCCTGAAACTGTGCCGAATCTTTCTTCCTTTAAGCTCTGGGTGTTGGGTATTTGGTCCCAGTGACAGGCAAGCTAGTAAACTAATGGCAACAATGAAAATAATGTTATTCCAGGAGGGCACAGCCCTCAACAATAAAGATGACCGTGCCCCTCACCAATCTTAATATGCTGTTTTCCTATTTAGATTCATAATTGTTTACGTTCTTCTGTTAAGGGCAAGATATAAGGAAGCTGTGCTAACAAAAAACAATGGTCAGCCTATTACTGTTACAGCTGGGCCCAAAGTAAAGGAGAATAATTTTTTCTATCACCCTAAAACATGAGTTTTTTAATCATTCAAAACTGTGAACCTCTTTGCCCAAAATAATGGCTAGTACTAATGAACAGAAATTTGGTGTATAAATTGCACACTTAGAACAGCCATCATTTTAAGTTTTGCTTATAAAAGCTTTTATTAGCATTGCTTCTTAAATTCAAACTTCAGCACAGCAGCTAACCTAATTTGGGGTTTAAGCATGAGAATGAAGGCATCTATACATCTTAGAAAACCATTATCATTAGTCCTACTTAGATGAAAATCTACTTTACTTGGAGCAGTGACTGAAGTTTACTTCCCCTGGTTTAAGACTAGGAAGATTTTTCCCCAATTCAAGTTCACAGAACAGATCAGTTTGTTTTGGAGTTCTTAATCAAATCTATTTCCTTATTCCACAAATGTGTAAAATAGTTATACCTACTAATGAGAGTAATTTAAGGTTAAAATGCCCTTTCTCCAAAATGAAGCCAACTTTGAAACTTCCATCTTTATAATACGAAAAGTTTTGTGTCCAGAAGTAATGAGTTTATATCGTAATGGAAATTTTACAGCAAGAAATTTTAAACATCAATTAGTAGCCCCTTACTGTATTGAGATAAGATGTGCTCACTCTGCCTGTCATGTAATTAGACTACTAAACCTAGTCAGCCTTGACTGCCTGTGTCCATCCAGCTGCTTTTCATAGATAGCCTGGTTCAGGTCAGCCTGTCCCAGTCCAGCTGCAAGGACTGTACTTTCCCACCTAAGAATACAGCCTGTCTTTCTAATATGTTCCAAGGACTTTCTAACCCGTATAAAATAGCTCAGTCAAGGACACACTTAATTCTACCCAACCTGCTCAGCACCCTCTGTCCCAGAATTTCCCTACTTCATAATAAACAATTCCCTTTAGTTAATTCTACCTGACAATGTATGACTTAATTCATGTAACCAATTATACAATAACCTGTACTTCCTGCTTACAAAATGTGTTGAAGTTTCTGTTTCACTCTCAGTTGAGGCTGACAATTTGGAACTGATTCCCACCAGCCTGCTAATGTAATAAGTTTTCCTTCCAAACTCCTTGGGGTTCGAGGAGCCTTCTTTTCAGTTCAGTACTAGGTTTCTAAAACAATATGTCTTATAAGGGCCAATATATGAGTATTGTCAAAGAACACAGAATGAGTTGAAGTAAAAACAAATACTCCTTTTGACACAATTACATAACACTTCAGTTAAATTATAAAAATTATAAGAAACCTTAGGAAACAATCTTGATAGTTTGTGATTTCTTATACTATACTACCATAAGCTTCAGCAACTAGTTTTTACAGAACTCCAAAGCATCAGTACAGTATATTTTTCTTCTATTTATAGTCAACTGACATTTGTATCAATGCCATGTATAATTGCATTCTCATGTCTCATAATTTTTAAACTCTATTTGAACAGCAAATGTTCTCCAGGAAAAAAATAAGTTTTTAAACTCAATCTTCCATTTCTCTCTGTATAATTTCAAGGCTTTTTTAACACAGAGATATTAAAAGGTTAATTATTTAAACAAAGCATACTACCTGGCAATGCACACTGCAACAGTGCCACTGATTTGCCTCCAGGAGCAGCACACAGATCCAGAACCTCCTCTCCATCCCTTAATTCTAGAGCCAGTACTGGGAAAAGAGAAGCAGCATTCAGAAGATAGTATTTTTTCAGGTTTCCAACTTGATGTTTTTCTGAAGGCATCCAGTCTGGAGTTTTGCTGAGGTAACATTTCATTGATTTAGGATAGTAGGGTAAAGACCCTTGAAAAAATCTGTGATAACCCTTCAAATGTAAATCCTTTTCCAGTTCATAAGGGTAATCAAATTGGTTGAGGAGGACAGCATACTGCCACAGTGATGGAGATGTCAGTATATCTCTAGAAATGGAAAAAAAGAGAATATTAATATTAAATGCACTGATACGATTTTATATTATTAATGGGGTTGGGATGGTCCTAGGTTCATACTTTACTTACTCCTGATTTCCAGAGACAGGAGTATTTCTGACATTTCCTTTTACTTCATGCAGCCCTCATATAGCTTGACTCTGCTGTTACAAACCTGTCCATATTTTAAAATTTGGCATTATTCATTGTGGCTTTTAAAAATTAATTTAAATCATTAAAATTGTATTATAATTACTGTTCTTTTCTCTTTAAATTCTGAGTCAGAGAGGTATGCTTCACTTGCCTCAGCCTTAATCTTCCCTATAGACTATCATCTTGTCAAAAAAAAAAATCCTGCATTAACAAAACTGTACATCTATCAAAATAGATAGAAAACTGCTGGTTAGACACAAGAATATTAACATTGGTGGGAAAACTATTATCATCAAAATGTGCTTGAAGGAGTATTAAAGTTTTCCTCTGGTGTGGATAAAAGGCATGAAAAGCTAACTACAGTGAATGCTATAGTAATGGAGTTAACGAGCTGATGAGTGGCTCAGATGATTCAGATCCAAGGATGATTTAAAAATCACTTACGAACTGATGAGGCAGGCTTTCCACCCAACAGCTTTACCTTCCTAAATTCGTATTTCATCCAATTAGATCTCTTGACAATTACAAACTCACATCAACTGACAGACGATACAGCAGGAAATATTTTATTTACTAGCTGACCTTTCTGGCTGAGTTATTTGGGAGCTTCATTAACCAAGTCAATTAAATAAATTCCAGCTGCTACTAAAGCTGCCAATATGCGGAATGGCTGGATTGAAATCTAACACCTGCAACTCAAGGATACCATGTGAATTTCAATTTAGGGTAATATGTAGAACTATTTTCTCTTTTCATTGCTTTTTGCCATGGATGAGATGGTGCATCATAGAATACTGGTATAACTGTTTCAGCTATTTCAGTGGGTAACTAAGAAAGTGATTTCCAAACTTTAATATGCATCTGGGGTAAAACTGATGCTGCGGATCTCTAGGACCACACTTGGTAACTCCTGCTTTACCACAGACTCCAAAGAGAAATCTGAATGCTGCTGTTGTAAATCTTTTGAAAGTACATCTTAATTTTACTACACAAGCTGGATGAAAACGTACACTACACTGTGAGTCATATTTAAGGAGACGTGGTCAGAAACAATTTAATTTATGCAGACTGGAGTGGGTTTCATGTGCCCACCTCTTTGCTAACTAAGGCTAAGATACTTTCAGCTAGATAATATCAGACAGGGAAATTTAGTTACTATTTTTTTTTTTTCTTTCCAGACATTCAAACCTATTCCTGGGCATTTATTCTTTAAAGTGATTTTCAGAATCAACTGGTCAATTAAAAAGAATTTATAAAATAATTGTATATACAAATATAATAAACTTGATTAGGATATTAAATGCACTAAACCTGGAGAGAATTAACATCTCTATTCTAATATAGTCTTTCTAACCATGAGAGTAGTATTTCTTCATTTAGTCATAATTTTCTTTCAGCTCTCAAAGTAAAGATTACAAATACTGTATACTTCCTTTGAGGCATGTTGCTTAAGAGGATCATCACATTAGGAACAGTATAAAATTTTTTATATCACCTAATATGGAATATGGCAACTGGAAAAAGTGAGAATGGAAGTTCCAAGGCAGAGGCAAAGGCACACATGGCAGCTGACAATCTAGACAATGACTGCTGTAAATAGCCTGCGCCTGTAAACCCGTAAGAAAGGGTACTGTATTATTGTAACCTCCCATATGCTTAGTTAGTGTTATCCTTTTGCTAACATTCACTCATTAACTATATACTATGCAACAACTATACACTAGATACTTCTATGTCCTGGTGATATAAAAGTCACATCAAAGCCACATATAGTAGCACATGCTTGAAATCCCAGCACTCGGGAAGCTGAGCCTGGAGGACTGCCACAAGTTCAAGGCCAGTCTGAGCTACATAGTAAATCCAAGACCTCCCTGAACTACATAGGGAGACCTTGTCTCAAAAAAACAGTCACATCAACTACATGCTTGGAAATCACTACATATTAGGCACATCAATTGAGTGATGATATAAAATTAGATAATGTTTAAATTTCTAAGAAGTAAAAGAAAATATTAAATAAAAATGAGTAAGAGACAACTATTAAGTAAAACTGAACAGATGGTACACAGGAGTGAATAAGCTTTGAGAAAGTCATTGAAGCTACTAATGCATCGCAGCACAAGTCACACTGCTTGTTTATCCCCTACTGCCTCCTATGGGGATCATAAGTTAATTTTCTCTGTGTCCTTGACTAGATGCCTAGGGACTAAGTCCACAAATAAACTAATCTAGTTTTATTTATGAATCACTTGACTTACTATTACTCAATGTTTATGGGGGGTGGTGGTGCTAGAAACTGAACACATGGTGTGACATTCTAACCTGTGGTTTACCACTGAGCTTTACTATAAGCCTGTCAGTTACTATTTTTAAAAATTTCAAATTAATTAAATTTTAGTAAGTTAAATTTTTGAAAAATTGCTAATTTGGACACTTGGGTAATATAATTTTTTAATCTTTAAATTTTTATTTTAAAGAGAATAAAATCAAACAAAACAGAATAAAGCCAATTAGAAGAGAACAATGAAAGTGATATAGGACCTTAAAACAAAATAATAGGAAATCAACACTGGCCTCCATAATGTCTCTTGGTTTCTTCAAAATATCTGTTCACACCATCAGACATATTAAAATCAAACAAAACTAAACAGAATAAAACCAATCAAAAGAATGAAAGCATATTAAAAAAAATAAAACCAAACAAAATAAAACAGAATAAAGCCAATCAAAACAAAACAGTGAAAATGGTATAGAACTTCAAAACAAGAAAATAGGAAATCAATAATGGCTACCATAATGCCTTCTGTTATTTTCAAAATTGTCACCCACACCATTAGACATAACAAAATCAAACAAAACAGAATGAAACCAATCAAAACAGAACACCAAATAAAACAAAACAAGAAATCAGAACAAAACAAAACAGTGAGAACAATACTAGATTTCAAAAACAAGACAGAAGGATATCCCCTGTATTTGCTATACTGCACACTGTTATCGTCTCAATAGATGCCCAGACCACCGGCCTCAGGCCTGCAAAGTCAAGCAAACAACAAAAGCATTAAGTTTGTTATCTCAAATGCTATCAACTCAGCCTATCTTCTGAATCAGCCAGTTGCTTACTGGGAGTGAAGAGTGATCTCCCAGCCCATGTGCCAGTTAGCCCACAGGATGTTTCTCATTCTTCTTATTACTTCTCCCAGGCCCAGCATGGCTTCTGCCAACTCACAGGAAGGGAGAATTTGGCTTGTTCTCCTCTTGGGACCGGCATGGCTTGCACCATGCAGGAAGGAAGGATAGTGTGACTCTTATTTAACTTTTCTGTGACATTCGTTTCTCCTACTATTTGACCTTTCCTATATAATTAAGACAAAAACTAGTTTACCTAGAAATTGCTAAGTACAAATTATATAAACATGTAGATTATAAAGGAATTGAAATTTCCATGTTTAGAAAAGTAAGATTCCATGTTTTAATACTATTATCCTCCACTAGAGGGTGTTCAATCAATCATTTTAAATCTTGCTTACAGCATAAATCAATTCCTGGAAATGGATCAAAGTATGCCTTCCATACTTTGCCATTTTATTTCTTTTCTTTAGAGATTCTAATGATGAGCTGATAGCACCCTACCTTTTCTTGACTGTGTTTCTTTTCTTGATAGTGTTTCTTCCTTGTCTCTTATTTGGAGCAATTTATGCATAGATCTGTTATGAGTGTATCTCAGATTGGAAATTCTGAAAATTGGTATGTCTAGTGAAAACAAAAGGCTAATAATCATGAATAAAAGGCTTGCTTCAAATTAGGGAATGATGCATACACTAGCAAGACTGTAGGCTCAGATCCTTCACAGCAGTACAAATGGCAGAAAAAAAAGCATGTATATTTAAGTCACAGGTTTGGTTTGTCCTAATTGTGAGACACCTGCCAATACTTTCCACTTGTAAAGGGGCTAAAAATTACAAGAAACTGCATAGATTAATGTTAAAAATATATGTACAGCCAACATATGTGATAAAAGAGACACTAGCTAATTTCTCTTGTCCCTAACCACCCTACTTTACTTCCCTTCTCAAATTCAGGTAATAATACTACAGTATTTACTAATTGTTATGTAATTTTTCTTTCTGGATGTGAACTCTGGGTCAGCGAGATCACACGCATTTTGTCATTGGTTTCATTTTTTTTTTCAATGAAATGCACGTAAAACTTCCAAAGTACATACAGATTTCCAATTAATCCTCTTTCATGTATATTTGAGGACAGGATACATGTAATCTACCTTTGTACCCTCAGGGCACAGCACAATTCTTAGGGCAGGAACTTCACTTAAATTGTGAATAAATGAATGACTTTCCCAAGTATTACAGTATCGGTTCTTCTTTGTCAGGGAAGAAATCCCAGAATTAGTAAATTATAACACTAAAATCTTGAAATCATAATAGCTATATTAACAAAATGTAATGGAAACACAAGTGGGAAAGTCTGATGAATAATTTTAACAAAAATAATGTTTATCTTGAGAGCTTATGTAAATATTCATTTTATATTTTCAAATAATATATTTCTCCATTTTACATAAGAGGTTAATGAGTCAGATGTGTTCAATAAATTTTGTAGATCATGCACTCTAAGATGCTGAAGTAGGATTTAAATCTACACTCATAACCACCATACAAAGGAGAAAGAAGAATAGCATTTCTGGCATAGGCAACAGTATACACAGTACCAAAATCATGAAGGTATTTCTTTAGTCATGATATGATCTTTGACCCAAATGAAATTATCATAGACAGTGAGGGAGCAAAGATGATCTGAACACAGGAAGCGACATAACAGAATATCAAAGCATTGAGAAGCAGTTTGACAGAGTAAGACACACTCCCAAATCTCTACCAAATGGGAGCTTTGTATCTGCAAGTTAGTTAATCCCTGTGTGTTTCATCTTGCCTATCTATAAATGGATGTAACTCTACCTTAGGAAGAGAATAACTATTACTTCCATAACAAGAATACTACAAGCACAAGTGTCATAAAAATGTTGATTAAAATAAGCAAACTAATGTACACACCAGAAATGGGAGACTATGGCTATTGAAATATGCCAGATAGGAAATGAAGAAGCCCTGATTAAATAGTAGTAGTAGAGTTTAAAAGGTTATACAAAATAAGAAATTTTTCAGGTAGAAGCAACAGTCTTTTGATAGCTATTTCAGATTTTGATAAAGGAAGGGTAGTAGAGTATGGTGAGTAGTACCATATAGTTAGGGAGACACCAAGAAAACTCTTACATCTGACACCAAATACAATTTTAAGGCTCACAAGACCACTGTCAAATCTGATTACTCAGTAGAAGGATACATAGAATTTATGGAAAGGTGTTAAAAACTTACTATGATGGTATGGTTTATTTCAACAAAAGCACACAGATTAAAATCAGTCTTAGGAAAAACAAAACAAACAAACAAAAAAAAACACCTGTGCGACTGCCCACACAGCTCACTATTAGTATCCTGCTTCTCTGGAGGTTGAGCTGGTATCTGTAGTTGATAGGCCCCAGTCAGTGACTATAAGGTATGGCCTAAACCTCCACATAGAAAAAAAAAAAAAAATACTCTTATCTAGTACATTTCAAGGTTCCACTGATCACCTCCCTGGAGCTGAGGGCAAATGCCAGGCTTACTTTTGGGTAAGATTCAGTCTTTATTACAAAAGTAGTGAAGTTATGGAAGAAAAAACTGAAACATCCAGGTTGGCAGCTGTCTTCAGCTGATATAAAACATGCAAGTAGCAAAGACAACATTAGGTTTGGAAGAGAAAAATATTAATATGCTTTTGAGCTTACTGAATATCAATATTCAGTGTAGCTGCCAGATAATACTTATAAGTATAGGACTAAACCTGGGGAAAGATTGCAGTTCAGATGATAGTACAATGATGGAAGTTTAAAGTCATGCCATGAATGGACTCTCTTGAATGGGAATAAACAAGCACAGCAATGACTGAACCACATGAACTTTAAAGTCTAAGGGATTCTTAGAAGGTGACTCAGCAAGAAAGGATATTATAAAACAGGGAAATGAAAGAAAAATTTTAAATGTTTCCATTACTGTAGGAAATTAAAACTAATGAGTAAATTACAGATGAGGGGAGGGGTAAGCCAATTTCCCCTGAAACTAAACAGACTCCAAGCACATTATGTCAAGAAAATAAATAACTATAAAACAAAAGTATATAATTCTGCCCTCATTTCCCACTGCTATTTTCCATGTTCAGACTATTTTCTGAGAAAGCTTTTATTTTGCTTATAGAAAATTTAGCACATGTTTATGTAAAACTTAAATTACCATGAAACCCAACAAAAAAGTAGATGAAGCAGAAAGCACTGCTAATTAAATAGAGTCAAGGTTCACTGCTCATTATGTTTAGGGTCAAATAATAACTCTGTAAGTCTGTCTTAGCATACCAACTAGAAAAATAATTCATTACAGGATATGGGTAGACAGATCACTATAAAATCTGTAGATGAAATCTCTTAAATAATCCATATTTGCCTAATTACATCTCAGATATGAGAAACAATACATAACAAGGGTCAGCTGGAAGGTGCTAAACCAGAGAACCCAGGCCCAAATCCCAGCTTTGCAGCTTAATACCTGAATGAACTCAAGCATTTAAACTGCATGCAGGATCCTCAGGAGAAAACTAAAATACAAATCTCACAGGTTTGGTCTGGAAATCCCCTAAGTCACTATTGTCTGGCAAATAATAACCATATAAGATATTTGGATATTCTACCTAAATACCTTTACATACTTTAAAATCTCATTATTATACACTTAACTGATCATGCTCTGTGATACAAAATACCCATTTTGAAACTGTTCTGAAAAAAGGCTATACACATTTTCATATTATACTATTTGAGTTTCCTAAATAAGCCAACTTGCCCTATTTCTACATCAGAACCAACTAACACTTTACTATCTTTATTAGCCAAGATTTAATGTTTAATTAATATTTATTAACATGAGAGATGGAAAAAGACAACCATATGAGAAATTACTGCCTGAAACAAGTTCCAGATATTATCTGTAGCCATATAACTGTTTTTGGACCTCTGGAAGGATGTACTGAACTGCTTCTCCCAATTTTCCAAGCAAGGCATTTTTCCCTCAGCCTAGAATATTTTTTCTCTTGCCCTGATAATTCCTGTAAGTCACTAAGACCTGGCTTTTCCTCTGAACTTCACTTGCATCCTCTGACTCTGACACAGACAGACATGGCAATGATACTCCTATAATACTTAGTAAACTACATCACTTTACACGGTTGACTTCATGCCCTTCTGTTTAAACCCCTTAGAACACTAGACTATTTACAAACTAGACATGAGGAATGTCTTGTTCTAAATATTCCAGGGGGCATTGTATATACAGTTCTGTATCAGGCACTCAGTGTCAAGTCCTGTTAAGAGCAAAACTCACCAAATATACTCATCAAATTTCTCTCATTTGCTTTTATATATTAAACTTTTATTTTTACAATACAGTTAAAGAATTTATGTTCCTGCAAGTATTTATTCAAAATATAGCTAGCCAGACATAATGGAGAAGAAATACGATTACTAAAGTATAACATATAAATAAGTCTTGGCTTTAAAGACTTGTATTAGCTTCTGAATTTTAGAATCTACTAAAATATCTCCCAAATTGTGAAGATTTTTATGTTACAGTATAATTACTTTTGTCGAATTGGTGGGCAAGCTTGTCTCATGGATGAAAAAATTACAACAAAGGTATAACTTTTGCTTAATATCTGTAGAAAATTTTCTCCTTTTCCTTATCCAATGACTCAATTCATTTCCTTCTACTTCTTCCTTTCCACAGGCCCAGCGGGAGTGGGCAGCCACATTTCAACTCATGTTTTATCCTTACTGCAGCCTGCCCCACCCAAAAAATGTATTATATTCTTCCATAGTTTTAGCGTAAGTACCAAGAGATCAATTATACTAACCTTACTGTATTCCACGACTCTCCAAGTTCCCTGGAATACTCTTTGTCAAAATGATCCAGCACAACTCTGCAAATCTGTTTTGCACGCTTTCCTTCCGATTTTGCTTTCAGCTACGACAGTAACAAATAGTTGCTGACACACATTGATATTACAAATTTACTGAATTTCAACATTAGCACAGTCTATTGTTTAAGAATTTTTAAAGTAATGTTTTTGCAATGGGATCAATACCCTACTTGTAACAAAACTGTATTATTAACATAGTTGTTTCCCAGGTCTGACCACGAAGCAAAAGTTGAAATAGAATCTAGTGATACTAAAGAACCCATTTTTAAATACCCAGTGTAGATGTAACTATAATAGTTCACGGTTAACTCTGAACTATTTTGGCAGATTTTCTGTAAACTTAAAACTATTCCAAATTTCTTAAAAGTTTATTTAGAAAAAAATGACCCCCTAGTTTCTTCCTGTAACTCCTCACTATTGTTTCATTTATTCATTCAAGAAGTGTATCGAGGGCCAAGAAATACGTAACCATGGGGTACAACCGTGACACAAAACAGTCTGAGTGAACAGGGAGCTCAGGCCGCAATACAACTGGAAGTGAGAAGCTACAAGTTTGCTAGTTAGGTTGAGGGAACCAATTATTTGGTGACACACAGATGTCCTTGGGAGAAAACTACAGAGAACGCTCAAGAGCAACGAGTCAGGGTGCTCAACATTATTGCCGGGGTCCGGACCGCTAA
Organism: Hydrochoerus hydrochaeris; assembly: GCA_004027455.1. Taxonomy (NCBI): domain Eukaryota; kingdom Metazoa; phylum Chordata; class Mammalia; order Rodentia; family Hydrochaeridae; genus Hydrochoerus; species Hydrochoerus hydrochaeris. The sequence continues at coordinate 24,660 of PVLA01012321.1, read as the reverse complement.
GCCAAAAAAAAAAAAAAAAAAAAAGTCCCTTCTCCTGCCCTCCCCCGCCTCCTCGACCGCGCAGCCAACTCGTTCGGCCCGAGGCGCCCAGTCCGGACCCAGGGCCTCACCCGAGTCAGCATTATTCTGCCGCGAACTTCTACACAACCTTTCTATACGATTTGGCATTAAAAGCCTCCAGAAAATACAAAGAACAAGTAGACTTCCGGGATTCCGGCGCCGTTTAGCCGCCGTTCGCGTTCATTCTCGCTTTTCCGGTTGAATTTCTCGCGAGATTCTTTTCCTAGGCTCTCAATCTCTCCACAATGCTAGTATCTCGCGAGAAGTACTCGCCGAGTTTCTGTGGCTGGCTGGCGAACGCAGGTGTTTCGCGAGTGCGGACTGTGGGGGCGTCAGGCCGACGCTCAGGGGCGTGGCCAGGGCCAGCGCGAGACTGGGCTTCTGGGCTTTAGAAAATGCGTAACTCAGCGTGCTGCGCTGTGTGTGCGTGTCAGCGTTCTGTGAGATGGGTCTGTCTCTGTTAAGTCTGTTTGTCATCCTTTTAGGCTCAGAGACAAAGCTAATCTACCAAATCTGACCACCCGACCCGGCAACTCTTGAAATGCAGTGGAAAAAAAATGTGGTTTTGTTTTGCTTGTTTCTTAGAAATGAGGCAGGGGGATAATTTCTCCTTTTAAAAATGGGAAATGTTAGAAGACTAAGTGGAAATACACAGGTAAGGTGTGCGATACTGGCCAACAGTAAATCCCCTTTTGTTCTCTGCTGTTATGTACTCCTTTAAGATCATTTTGTCATCATGCTTTGATACCAGGTACCTGAGGACCAAAATGACCCTCCAGGCCAGCCAGCCAGCCTCCGCACTCACTTTTACAAAAGCTATTTAATGGTCCTTAGAAAAATGTTTATTGCACCCATTCTGGTAAGAATAACAGAGCCTTTGCTCTTTTAGTGTTATTCAATTGCTCCCTTGTAGGAGCCAGCAGTGATTTATCAGAGAACTTGATTGAGCATAGTTCCCGATACAAGTATCATCCTTTTGAATTGGGCTTTAATCCTCAGACTGGATCCACAGATATAAACAAAGTTGCAAGTGCACTATCCACATGAAAACATAAGCGAGTTTATCTCTAATGAAATTTAAAGCTAATATATTCTAACAAGTTTTCTAGTGATTAAAAATAAATTTACTAGAATTTAAATTTGATGCAAAAGATAATGTGGTATTCCGGAGTAAAAAAGATAAAATGGATGTTACTGTTTAGGCAAAAGTCACTAACTTTTAGCGTGCAGAGACTATTAAAGTTTACTTTTTAACGTTTATTACAAAATGTAACAACTCATGAATTAATGCTCTATAATGTAGACATCAGAGGAAAGAGAGTAGTAGGAAACATATGCTATAATTCTAGGGAAATACTGTGTTATAAATGGGAAGAGATCATTCTGTATTTTGCGCCACAGCATATTTCTATTTTATGATTTAAAATAAACATTTTCACAAGTTTTTGTCTGCATTTTTGATAATCTTAAAATAGGTAAGTGTGCAGTTAGTTTGGGTAGGTTTTCAAATCTTACTACCTATGTTTCTTGGGTAAATTACTTCTTCATATTCATATATTCACTTGTTAAAGAATCATCAGTGTCACGATGGAAGTACTTTTGCAGTTTCTCTTAAATTAACATCAAATGTGAAGCCACTTTGAATTGCTATACAATATCAGTTATTTGTTTATTTCATTGCTCTCAACTGTATAACTTTCTTCTTAGGATAGAAGCCAACTCTTTCATCCTCCCAATTTTTTAATTTGACCTTTTGTGTTTAAGCCCTTTATCTAGAATCAGATATGTATCATGAGAATTTAAATGCATTTGCCACCTATCACAAATAGCTACTGAGGAATAAACAAACCTCTATATTTTTAGGCATAAAATCTGTTAGATGCAGACTTGTTTTAAGCCACTACAGGCATACAATTAAAGACAGCTGACATAAATAGTACAAATTATATTAGTTTTTTATTATGTTAAAGAATCACTTAGCATTACTCTAGGCAAAAAGTTTTATCTAAGCATCTCTGTGGTGAAATCAGTTCATCCAAGGGGTGTTTCTAAATAAGTGCATTTTGTGGTCCATCTCCTATATTGTTTTATATTTATATACAACATACCTCAAATCCCTGCACATTTAGACACAGGCTTATTTTGCTCCCAAAAATGTTAAGGACAGGCTCTGTAGTAAAACAAACTAAAATTAAGAAATCCCTTAAGGGCTCATTAAAGCACGTGGTAGAAAAAAATGAGAAACCCGTGACCACTAGTAGGAACTGAGAGTATAGTTTTAGGCAATCTTGGACTTTGATTTCAGGTGAGGCTTTTACTAGTTTAGGGATCCAAGTGGTAAGTGCAAAGTCAAGTAGACAATCCACTGCAATGGGGCCCTAAGTATAATACTACCATTTTACTTAGTTTCATTTAATATTTTCAATTGCCTTATTTATGGGGTAAAATATAGGTAGTGTAGAACAAGTATACAATTATTAAAGTTTGGAATTTGTTGCTCCCAAATTTGTAGTTAAATCCTTAATCTCGAGATATTGTGGTCATGTATTTTGGAGGTGCATTCTTTAAAGAGGTAGTTAGATTAAAATGAGACTGTGAAGTCCTAATCCAGTAGTACTGGTGTCTTTATAAAATGTAGAAAACTGAGCCACACTAAGAAACACCAGGGGCAAGAGCACAGAAAAAAAGCCATGTGAGAACACAGTAAATTGGCAGCCATCTGTAAGTCCAAAGTGAGAAGCTTCAGGAAAAACTAAACCTGGTGGCACCTTGATCTTGGATCTCTACCCTCTGGAAGAGAGGAAATAAAATTTATGTTGTTTAAACCACCCCATCTGTGGAATTTATTATGGCAGCCCTAGAAAACTAATATAACTGGAGTATAAATGTATATTAAAATTTCTTACTGATACATTAGTATAAAAATTTGGAATGTACTGATTCACTTACCTGGATCAAAATTTCTTCTTCAACAGTATGTAAAAGGAATTTATAATTCATGCCCTAAACAACCAAATGATTCTTTCGTCCCTATTTTCTCTTTAATTAAAAGTTGATTCTCCAGAGAAAATTCATTTCTGATTCCTATTTTTGTCTAAAAACAAACCTAGATTCTATGATCTGGTTCTCCAATGCTAAAAAATTATTGTTATTTTGATAAGTTATGCCACATATCAATGTAAGTTCTGAAATATGTGAATTTGTTTGAAGGGTCAGTTATAACATGTTTCTTGATAAAACTAATTAGTATTAGCAGAACTCCAGCCACAAAATATATTCCAGTTACAGAAGAAGTAGGTATTACAAGAGGACCAAATTTATAACCTACAACTTTATTTTTGTACGCAAGTTCACTTTTGAAAAGCTTTGGCCACCTGAAAGCATAGATTTCTTTGGTTGGAAAAGGAGAAATTAAATATTATGAGTAGCATTGCATATCAAACGTATCATATCAAAATATAATATTAACAGTGAAAAACTGCAAATATAATGTTTTTTATGGGTGAAGTTTTGCTGAGTATTGACAGGGAATTTTACATATTAAGTAAACTATAGATTTTTTAGCATGTAAAAGAGTCAAACTGGATTAATGACAACATTGTGCTTACATAATTTATATAAAACTAGAAATTTGATTTTTCCATTATAAAAAATACACTAAATTACAGACATATTTCAACAGTTGAGGGAAAACACAGAACCAGTAGTAACTCTAAAAAACATCACTATAAACATTTTGCAACATTTCTTTCTAGTGTAGGTTCTATGCAGTTTGATACTTATCAATTACAGCAATATAATATTTAGTATACACATATGAATTTTCCAATAGAAGCTCATAGAATTATCTTTTAAATATGTAAAAATAAGTCAGCCAGCAGATTTAACAAAAGACCCACACTGAACCAATCAGAATAAGGTGCTATGATGCTGTACTTAGCTACCTTTAAAAATCACATTTCTCAGTTACATAGATGTATATGATTGCAAGAAAATTTTTCATGAAAATAACAAGTTCATTTTAATCTGCTGACTCATCTTCCTTTTAACAATCATATTAAAAATCTTATTCAAAGAAAATCATTTAACAATGAAAAAACAGTATACTGATATAAATTATTTTATTGTTTAAAATGTAATTCAAGATAATTAAGAATAAAAATATAGTATATATAAATGTAGCATATATCAAAATAGGCAATTAATTGTTAAAATCCACCTGGGTTCACAAAATAGCTTGCAAAGCATTTTTAGAATGTTTCATAAAAGCAAATTAATGTTCAAGAGAACTATATAAAACATTGATTCTATTTTACAATTTTAAGACCATTTTATTTGTGTTTATTAAATGGAGTCAATAATTACTGTACTACAGTAAACACTGGTAGGAAACAAAAATGTTAACAACTTTACTTTCAAGCCAGAAGAATACTAACAAGCCTTTTTTAAAATTAATAAACATAAATGTTACAATTATGTAACAATGAGCAATTATTCCTCTGAATTCCAGTTCAAAATTTACACTGTATCTTCTGCAGTGTTTTCCCTCACATTTCAGCCACTTCTCAAATTTGGATTGTAATCTGTCTTGCATCTGATGTAGAATGCTTTATGTTCACTCAGTGTGCCAGGTAGGTTCATGGACAAATTCCAAAAAACTGTACCATGCTAATGATAGCAGCCTGATCAATAAAACTTTAGTCAGTTAAAAATGTGAAATAAAATGTGATGCTCTAAATTAAAATCTTGAAAGTAATCATATGAAATACACTAGAGATGTACTTATTTATGTTATCCTCAGATAACACTATATGCCTGCTGTCTGTATACAGTACCAAATGCATCAATCTTAAAATGGTAGGGATAGTATTTTGTTATATGATTTTCACCTGGATATAAAGATCTGCTGTCAATTAAATGAATGAGTCTTTACTAAAAGTATATGTAACTTGCCAGAATAACAGAAAAATAAAGAACTCTTTGGATGTCATTTTTAAGTGCAAGACAAATACATTTTAAATTGAGAAATTACTTTGAAATCATTTATTTATAAATGAGCCAACATTTTTATCATTATTGCTTTAGTACCAAAGCTATTTGTTGTAATAGTCTGTAGACCTGCAGTAGACTTTTCAATATGTTTTGCCTTTAACTTCAAGGCATGAAAGAATTAGAATAATCTAAAAGAGTAAATATGGCTTTTCATAGAACAAAGGAGTGACAGAAAGCACCTTGAACTCTGAAAGTGTCTGACATTTAAAACATGGAATTTATTGAGGCTTAATATCTTATGAACATATTTTTATTAATTTTAAAATTTTAGGTTAAAAAGTACATCAAGACTTTTTAATGTCTTGAGATTAGCACCAAAATAGACAACAAAAACAAATTTGAACTCTCCCCTTGGGTGATACTTTCAAGTCATGTAATTTGATAAAGATTGCAGAATTTTTTTCTTTAAAGGTCAAATTAGGATACACAGTTCAAGAATAATGTTATTACAAAACATACCTCGAGTCGTAAAATATTTGTTTATGTAGTGCATGTCTAGTAAGTACATTAACTATTTTCCAGACACAATTTACAACAAAGCATCTATAGAAAAGTGCACAATGTAATAGTAATTTTTGAAAAGTTTTAGAAAAATACAAAAATAGTTAAAAATCTAGGTTATAAATTTGCAGGAGTTCCCAGTTCATGCATATGCATTTTTAAAAATGTATAACTTAGAAATACAGACTATCAAGCGAAGTTATATGCAAAGTTCATTAGCTCTTTTTCTGAAGAGGTTTTGTTTCAACAATATGCTCATGAATGGGAATATATAAACCAAAAAGCCAACATTAAATCTTGCCAAATTGGTCCAAATGCTCATCCCATGTATTAATCATTTAGCTTCCTTTCCGCTTTAACCATGAAGAACATGGAGAAGTGATTATCAAAATAGATCCGTGGCTAGTCATTTCTTCACTAAAAATGAATATGGCAATCTGGCCCTGGTCATCAGTGATCAAGGTTTCTCTCGAGAAAAGGTTCTGGTCAGGTCACTGATGTGCACAGAGCTACTCCATATGACTCAGTTATGAGATCAAATCATGAGTGTCACTGTTAGGTCTCTGTCTCACAGCCAGAGGAGGAAGAGGCTTCCCATAGAAATCTACATAAACAAGGAAAACCAAGAACACAAAAGAGTTACGCTAATCAAAAATTTTCACTTCATCCATTATTTTTCAACCAATATCTTTTAAAAACTAAGCCATATACTGACTTGTTCAGTGAAGCAATGGGAAACGGAGATGCAAAGAATAAAAAAAGAATCCAAGAAAACTTCAATTAATTCAAAACAGAACAACTAGGGAAAATTTTACATGACTAAGTAAAATGTTGCACCAAACAGATACATATATGATTATTTTTGTTTCTAACTGTACACTCACATTAGAATTGAACAGAAGCAAAATATTTAAAATGTATTTCTAAGGCCTTGATAAATCTGAATATGCACATGCCATATATTCCTATGGAGTGGCTGTAACTTGTAGGTATTTTAGGAAAAGCAAGCTGGATTTTTACAATAATACATCGGTATAAATTATTTTTACAATAATACATCAGTGAACTAGTGCCTATTTTATACAAAAATATCCTGCCTTTCATAATAAATATCTCATCATAAATTAGCTTCTAAATCTAATGGCATGTATAAACCATTAATAGGTAATTACTTTCTGATCTATTACCTTAAGATTATTCTAGAAGCAGAGGTGTTCAGGATTACTTGAAATAAATAGATTAAAAATGTATTAGGGGAGCTGCCAGCATGCCGCTCTGGCCTGGCAAGGCGTGCCGTCCCAGGGCGAGAAGCATATCAGTGTTTCCTGAGACCCACGACACACCATGTTGGAGCTTGAGGCGCTGGGAAAACAGGCAGCCAGTTCACCCCTCTGGTAGGCGGCTGTGAGCATACCAAGGTGCGGGGGCTAAGAATCAAGCATCCATCCACCCCACCCCAGCCCCACAAGTGAGAGCCAGAGATCTGAGCATGTCTTGCGAGTTTAACTATATGCGATATAGCAAATAAGGGAGACTTTCTTCTGTCATCTCTTTGAAGGCAAATATTTTTATCTCTGTTTTACTCTGTTTTGATCAATGCTATTGCTCTATTCAATATTCTGTTCTTGTAATTTTGGTATTTGCTTTGATATTGCTCTGCCTGATTGAAAGAACAACTACTGTGAAAAAACTAGATGTACTGTTGTGCCTATTACTGTTGTTCCGGTGGCCTGCTGTGATGTTCTGTGCCAATTTCACTGTACTGCCTCAGTTGGTATGTCCTGCTGTATTTTACTACCCTCAAAATAAAATAAATAAATAAAATAAAAAATAATGAGAAAAATTTTTTAAAAAAGTAAATAACAACAGAACAGATCAGCAAGGTACTGAGCAACCTGAAACATGATATAACTAAACAGATAATAGACTTAAAAAGCAAAAGAAGAAAAGCAGGTGCTTTAAAGGATATAACTACATGAATGTTTAAGGGTATAGGAATGAAAATTATGTTGCTGAGTTTTTGTTGGATCAGAGAATGGAGCTATTTGCAGCCTCATTGTTTGAATGTCCACTTTGTATGCTTTGATTTTGTAACTTGAACAACTACATCCAGGAAGATAATATGTAATGTATCAACTAGTGATTTCTTACTGTTCATTTTTTTTTTAAATTCTGTATTATTTCTACCTTTCTTTTCTGTTTTGTTTTATTTTCCCCCTCTCTTTAAATAAATTTTTTTAAAAAATGTATTAGGGAAGAATGATTTCTTTAAAACAACAGATCCCAGTGTAACAGTATGACATAATGAGTTAGAGGTATGTGTTTCAGAGCTGAACCAAGTTCAAATCCTGATTCTATCACTTCTTAGTGACATGACTTTGGAGTAGAGATTCCTCACAAACAATGTGGACAGACACTGCTGCTCACTTAACAGTTATTTGGGGGAATTGAAAAATTTTAAGCACGGTAGTAGCTACAACACAAATGTAGTTATTACTGTTGTTATAATTACAGTGGCAGAGGAAGAAGTCAAGATGGCCAATCAGTGAACAACAAAATACATAGCCTCCCGGGATAAACAACTCATATGCCAGAATAAAACATTCTGGAGAGAACCAGACAGAGGGAGATGGATCCTCTTGACACAGGAAGAAATTAAAACGTAAAAAAGTTTGTCAAACACGTCAGGACTACAACTGGAACAGCTAAAAATTATGGGACACAGCGTTTTTGCTGCGACCAGCCAAGTTTGCGCTGACCTAAATTTGCACCGGCCTGAATTTGCACCAGCTTGAATCCGCGCCAGCCAGCTGAGCCACCCAAATTCATTCCCGCCACCACTCACAGGAACCACAGCAGCACTGAAGTGGGGGGCTGGTGAGCCCAACAGAGAGCAGAGCTGGCAAAGGAACCTTCATTAATCCACTGTCAGTGCTGGGAATTAGGACACCCCCCCCCCATGGGAAGGGCACGACCAAATGGGCGACATGTTGCAATCAGGCAGGAGGAGCCTGAACTGGGAGCCATAGTGAGTTCAGTTGGTTGCTCCCTCCCCAGAGCAGATTCCTGGGATTTGCTTGGACTGGACCACACCCCTGGCCAGGACCCAATGAGCCATCCCAAATTGATTCCCTGTGCCTAGCAAGCACTAACTGGGTGAAGGCACCTGAAGTTTGGCTAGCCCAATGGGGAGAGGGTGGAGGTCCCTCACTAGCAGGCTTCGGAGGAACCGTGGTTAACAGGAAAGGGGGCTGGGACGTGTACTGTACACATGTGTGGAGGAAGCCAGGACCATGACAGGAAAGAGAGGCAGGAGGAAGCCCCCAGGCCAGAACCCTGAGAGCACTGATCCAGGAGAAGGAAAAACAAGGGAGACTGAGGGCAGCAAACACACAACATCAGACATGGCTTCAATGGACATTACAGATATCTTCGGGACCTTGTAGACAAGCTCAAAACTGAAATATTAAATCAGGTAAAGCAAGATATGAGTAGAGTAGTAAAAGAAATACACTCAGGAAGCATCTCTCAGGAAGATATAGATGGAAGAAGGGAGGAACACAAAAAAAGGAGAGAAACATTCAATAAAGAATATAAAGAAAATATAAATACATGAAGCAGATTGAAAGAGACTACCAGGAAATTAAAAACTCCATTGAAAGCTGGAAAAACTCCTTAAAAGAAACTAAGGATAGACTATCAAAACTTGAAGACAAGTTTGCAATGTGTGATCATGAAAGGAAAGATCTCTTAAAAATAACAAGGAATCAGACAGTAACAATACAAAGCATAGAAGATGATAAGAGAATCTATAATTTAAGAATAAGAAAGGTGAACAAAGAAGCAGGAATATATACAGGCGAATTACAAAGACTATTCATGGAAATAATTAAGGAAAACTTGCCAAGCATGGGAAAAGAAAATGACATTCGGTGTGTGAGGCATACAGAACTACAGCCACCTGCAACCAAAACAGATCTACACCCAGACATATAATAATCAAGATACCAGAAATTCAATATAAAAACAGAATATTAAAAGTTGTCAGAACAAAGAAACAGATTATCTATAACGGTAAGCCTATCAGGTTCACGGCAGACTTCTTGACACAGACCATCAGATCAAGAAGAGCTTGGAGCGAAGTGTTCCAAGTCCTGAAAGAAAGTAATCTCCAGCCCAGATTGATGTACCCTGCAAAACTGTCACTAGAAAATAATGGAGAAACAAGATGCTTCCATGACAAAGAGGAACTGGGCGAGTTTGTGACCACCAATCCAACACTACAGAGAATACTGAAGGACATTCTAGAGAGAGAGAAAAAAAATACCAGGATTTTAGGAACAGTGGCAGAAAGGCCTCAATGAGTGGGGCAGGCAGTAGAATGAAGGAGAAATCTAGATAAACAAAGGCAGAAAAATAGCATAGCAGAAATGAGGCAGAGAAGGATGGCTAGAAACTCTAACATAGATGGCCTTGATATGCTATATTGTTAATAGTGCATCAGGATTTAAAACCCACATTACTCACACTACTCTGCTTAGATGTATTATATTCTGTTCCAGTCATTCTACCTGTACTAGATTTGAGGGCACAGACCGTAATCCCAAAAATAACAGGATATAGTATGGTAATCATCCTTAATTTCCTATTAACTTAATCTAAAGCTCTGTAAAACCTACACTGTTTTACCATGACTGATTGTAATCGAATCTGGTTTGTTACATCGCTGTTTTGTATTGATAGATTTTATTCAAAGCTGTTATGATTGATAGTATCAAGTCTGAGAGTATAGGCAACTGCACTTAAGATGACAAGATTCACTAGAATATCCACTCTGGTTTGATTATTACCTGCCTTAGAAGTTTTATACTGTCTACAATGTTTTATTTTTTAAAATATTATTATGTACTGCTATATTCATTTATACTGCTATATTCAATTATGCCTGATATAGACAATTCTATTGAAGATAATAAGAAACAACACAGTAATCATTGTAGATCACCTTGTATTGTGGTTTTATATGACTTTTTGGTTTCATGTTTTTATAGGAATTTGTTTTGTTTTGTCTTGCTATGTTTTGTTTTTCTGTCTAATACACAAAAGACAGAAATACATGTAGAGACTCATGCATGCATAGCTGTTTACACTCTCACTGTTTGAATATCTACTCTGTATGCTTTAATTTTGTAACTTGAACAACTATTTCTAAGAAGACAATATGTAATTTATCAACTAGTGCTTTCTTATTGTTTATCTTCTTTTTTTGAAATTCTGTATTATCTCTACCCTTTACATGCTTTTGTTTCTCTTTAATTTAAAAAAATAGTAATAATTACAGTGGCAATGGGTAATTATTGAACTAAATTTAAAATATTCTCTAATTTTTTCAGTTCAAAAATGAATGAGAACTTTAATATATGACAGAATTCATAATTAAGGCATAGTGATTATATTTTGTCACAGATTTTACTTTTGGAATTTAATACTTTTGTAAAACAATGTATCAACTCCATGTGTAAAAACTGGCATTTTGTTGTTGTTTGTTTTTTCCTCTCCCAAGGAATCAGTTTGATTTCAGGAGATTTTGTACTATTTCTTTGCCAGAAAATGGAATTACACTATAAAAACAGGTTTCTCATTGCCTCTAATATTGAAAATATCGTTGATAAGGGTACCAAGCTAAAATGACTAATTTAATTGCTAATACACTTTTTTATAAAGAGCTTCAAACTTTTTAACCTGAAAATTGGACCAGTAGAAATACACACAGCTGGGCACAGTGGCACACACCTGTAATACTAGCAATTGGGAGGCTGAGGCTGGAGGATCACTCCACGTTCAAGGCCAGCTTGGGCTACATAGTGAATTCAAGACCAACCTGAACTACATAGTGATACCTTTTTAAAAATAAAAACCCACAAAAATGTTATCTTCTTTCATAATTTTAAAATTTGAAAATATTCTTTAGTTTGCATATTCATTATTTGTAACTAGAAGAACTGTTTATTAATTTCTCATAATGTGCAATGATAATACATAACATATTGACAAAGTAGATTGAGGGTGCACACAGAAATACAGAATATTTTAAAAGTCTCTCTGAATCATCCATCTTGCTCTGTGCACATGACCCAAAACTACAGTCACATGTATTCTTCAAATAAATAATGTTCTTTTCTACTTCTCTACATTAAACAGTCTGTTTCTTCTACTCCTCATTCTTTGAAGATCCAGTTCTAATACTACTTTCCCTAACTGCTCATGCAGTCTACGTAAAGTGATTCTACACCACAGAACTGTTGTCACCAATACAACAGTAAGCTCAACTATTATTCCATTAAAAGAGGATCTCCACAAAGGCAGAATGTATGTCTCATTCATCTTAGTATTACAAATGTGTTAGCTGATGATGTCAAATACAAAGTAGTTGCTATTGAATAATAAGTTCAGTAATAGAAAAAAATCTGTAATATAAAAATTATCTCTACATGTATATGTCATTGTATACATAAACATACTAACATTACTCTGCTTGCATCTAAAACTATGAATATTTAAATTCATAATATATTCAAGTATACATAAATTCACTCAGTTATATACTAAGTCTGAACTAACCTCTTGTAGTCATTAAAAACATTATTATATAAAAACCAGCCAACCTCAAGACCATAATCTTAAGTGAAATAAACTGGACACACAAGGTTAAATTACAAGATTGTTTCCCTTATGGGAAAAACTCAAAGGGCAAGTAAAGAGCAGAATGAAGCAAAGATATTGGGAAGCAGGAAGAATATGTCCCACATGAAAGAGAGCAAAGGATGGGGGAGGAGGAAGGAAAAAAAAAAAAGAGAATAGAAAGAAAAAATTAAAACAAGTTTCTGTAAATGGAAAGGATAAGAAGAGTTCAAGGGAGGAGAGAGAATAGGGAAAAAAGAATTAAGATGTGTCATGTTCAGGTACAAATTCCATATGATGAATGTAATATGTATGATAAATATGCACTAAAAAATTAATAAAAAATCAGTAAGTCAAACAACATATGTAATTCTAATGGAAATACCTCATCAATAATATACAGTCTAAGATTACACACCTATCTTTAGAAATGTAAAAAATCTTCCAATTTTCACTAATTATAATGAAATATTCCATTACTGACCTACACTACTCTGAAAAAAGAAAACAGTACACATATTTACATAATTTTAATAAAATATTGTATAGTTTGATATAATTAAATTATGTAGTAATGCTTTTCTAAACTCTGTATTTCTTTTTTCCTACTAAGTGTTCTCCTTAGAGTATTTAGGTTTTAGAAAAGCTTAACACAGAGCTATGAAAAAGGGAATTAGAAATTTTGATCAAACAAGTTTAGTAAGCTATAATGACATATAATTATTCTTTGACCTTGTAGAAATATCTTATTGCAAAGACCTAGACTGATGATATATACCTTCTCTCTTTTGTACAAGGTGTCTCTATTATTCCCAAGTGTCCTGTTTCTAGTTTTTGTTCCTTAGAATTCTAATGTCATCAACTGGTTAGATTATAGCTAATGTTAATTTCATTTAAAGAAAACCATTTTCTTAATTTAATAGAGACATCAGTAACTTTCCATTTAACTAAACTTTATTTGGCTTACTGATTTATTCTCTGATTTTACAAATTTTGTTGGTCTTTTCTTCATTTTAATATTCGGCAGCTGTATTACTAGGAGAAAAAATATGTGGCATTATCACAGAGGATAGCATGTATATGTGCAGGACCTACGGATTTTATTTTGAACACTATAAGTGTAATTTTAATGTCTCACATTTAAATTAATGTCCCCCTTTCCCCTTTTCATATGTATTTACATGAGTATATCATAGGTAAGCACAAGTATGATTTTTTTACATTTGCATCCTAAAATAAAAATCAAACTATATAGATGCAAAGTATATTGAGAAAAGTTTTTTAAATGAAATTAAAAAATACAATCAAAAAGGATAACAGTGGTTGTAAAAAGGTTCCAAAACTAAAACATTAAATTTGTTTAAGTTATGAAGTAAATAAAAGTAGATGTAATATGTGCACATGATGTTTGAAAATGAATCCTTTTGCATTACCATTATGATGTGTTTCACCAAGAGGCTCAAGTTTTGGAAGTCTAGTGACTTTGGGGGTTCCCCAGCCAACTAAAAAGAAGAAAAACATGTAACACACTGTTAAACATGTCTCTTTACAACTGTGGAGAAGGTCCCTTCCTTGACAGGAAATATATATATATATATATATATATATATATATATATATATATATATATATATATATATAACAGAGTTAATTCAATTTACTACATAATACAAAGTTGAACAGCCACAAATCCATTTTAAGTGGTTTTTATTTCAAAATGTATAGGATGGCTAACATCTACTATTTTATTCACCTTTAACTAAAAATATAAATAAGCCCCCTCCACCACCACCATAAATTAGCTTTAGGTTATTATTCTAACCTATAGCAGAGGCTGAAAGAAATGGTTTTATTGAATGAAATACTAGAAATGATCTTTAAAAGGTTCCTAGAAGAAAATATTACTACCTAAAGCCTTGTAGTTGGCGAAAAGGAATATTACATGAACATATTAATGTAATCATCTGGTATTTATCTACTGAGTACCTATAGTAGGGGAAGTGCTATGCTTAATGCTGAAAAGTTACAATCATTATGCAATTATGACCCACTGCTTATATGCACTACTCAACTGAAACCATGTAACAGGAAGTGGGCATATATGTTAAGATTTATATTGGGAAAATTCATACATCTAGATGACTCTCAGAATGAAAGGTACAAAATTTTAAAAGCTAACATTAGCCATCCATCTAATAAATTTAAATTCCTTTTAGTGGACTAGTACATTGAACTCATTCTGGAATTCTGTTTTCCTTAACAGATTTTATGTTTTTATTTATAATATAAAAACTGATACTTATGTTAACAGATTTTGAACATTGTAAAAGTAAATGATTCTCATAAATTCAGAAGATAATATGCTAAGCAAAAATTATACAGTTTATTTGTTTCTTTTTCTCTTTATTGTTTAAAGCAGTATTTCTAAATTTAATGTATCAATTTACTCACCAGGAGGGGGAGGGGGTGGTGGTGTTGCACTCTTAGGAACAGAGTCATCTGTATTAACTGGTTCTACTCGGTGACTCCTTTTCATTCTTAGTTTCTTAGTTTTCTTTTTACTATTATCTAAAATAATATAAACAATGACTTTAATACTACTGGGAAAAAGTGAATGTCTATAATAGAAAACATTATATATTTGGTAAGAAGCAAACTTCTAACATAGAAAACAAAGAATAAAATTTGAATACTGATATTATTACTACAGAAACATCTTTGTTGGAAACTGTAATCAATAACTAAATGTGAACTTGAATATATTTACTAAGAAAAAAATTTTAATACCTACCTTTATTTATACGTAATACATTATAGATACACATATATAAAAATATATTTTCTATACTAGGAGTTACACATAATGTAAAAGTCAATGTGTGTGAAGTCTACAAAGTAATAAGAAATGTAAATATATTTAGAAAGAAATTATTTTGCTAAAAAAGTTAGTGTCATTTGAGACATCTCACTCTAAGTAGAAACAGAATAATCTACCCAATCAAAGTTGTAGCTTCCAGCAGGGGAAAAGGAGACCTCCAAAACCAGATGGTATTTTAGGATCAGCAACAGCTCAGATCATGGTATTTTAGGATCAGCAAGAGTACAGATCATGGAACTTACAGTTTGGACCTGGTTCTCAGCCCTACCCCAAATGAAGCATTATGATCTTAAATTACTTAGTCTCTCAATTTCTGGTTTTCCATACATAAACTGGAAATAATATGTCCTAGGATTGCTATGTTGAATACCATAATGTAGTACTGAATAATAAATGAACCTGAAGACATGCAATAATGCTATCAATGTGGTATATGACTTATCTCAGATTTCCCTATGCTATATTTTAAAATCATTTGCTGAATCCCTTTATTCTTAACAATGAGTCAGGTTAGAGTCCTTTTACAAATCAAAGCCCACTACTTTCTTTTTAACACTGCTGATAGAAAGTTATATGGGTATTAAAATGGCTGCTCTAACTTCTTATCTAACAAAAGGAGTAACTTCAAAAACTATTTTTCACTCAGCAAAACTTCAACTCCGGGACTGGGAATGTATTTTCATGAACCCAAGGACACTTGAAAAGCTTCTCACATACTATGGAGCCTTTTCACTAAGTAGGAATGGCAAGGAAGTAATTATTGGGCCTGACCTCTCTGGAAGGAATATTGTAGTTACTTTACAAGTAAAAGTAAAAGCCCCATGAATAAAGATGATACCCCATTTAGAGATGAAAAAACTAAGTCTGAACAATGTTGTATTACAGGGCTGCCCACACACCAGCTGCACAGCAGTGGGCATCCCTGTAATACAGGCTAGTGGCACACAGTGACAGGCAGTGAACACAGCCTCACCTGTATCTACAGCTGCTCCCATCCTTTGCTTTACCACCTGGGCTCTGCCACCCATCTGACCAGTAGTGGCATTAGATTTCACAGAGCTCGAAGCCTACTGTGAACGGCACATGCCAGGGGCCTATGTTGTGCTCTCCTTATGAGAATCTCATGCCTGGTGATCTAAGGAAAGCTGAGAAGGTCATGCTAGCACTGTGGAGCCACTGCAAATACAGATAAACACTGAGAGAAAGGTTTGACTGCACAGAGACCATATTAAATCAATTTCCTACAGATTCATATCAGAACCCTATCAACCTACTGTGAGTGACAGGTAACAACTAAGCTGCATATGATAACAGGCTTTATGGTAAGTTAATGTACTTCAATTTTACAGTGGACCCAAAGGCAGACTTTAAGTTAGAATCTGACAGTTATTTTAGTCTGCACAAGGCCTGCCCATTATTTTATTTACCACTTCTACTTAGCATTCTTTCTCACCCACATACTTATCTCAGTCACAGTTTTGCTAAGCCCACAAACTAAGCCTAGCCACAAACTGGACAGCTTCTTTGAAAAAAGGGCAAGATAGCTACAGGTGATGGCACATGCCTGGAATCCCAGCACTTTGGAGGCTGAGGCAGAAAGACTGCCAAAAGTTTGAGGCCAACTTGGGCTACATAGTTGAGTTCAAGACCAGCCTGGGCTACATAATGAGTTCAAGGCTGGCCTGAACTTCATAGCAAGACCCTGTCTCAAAAAGAAAGAAAAGAAAAAGAAAAAGAGAAAGAAAAAGAAGACCTGGTGATCATGAGACATGAGAAGAAGACACTAAAGCTGCCAAAAATAAGAAAGCTATATTTAAAAGAAAATATCAATAGTTCTATTTAAATTATGGGGGATCCTTGCAAGCAGTGATTCAAATTACCTAACAAAGCCATGAAACCTTTAAAATTTGTTTGCCATATGTAGACTAAGCATTAGTCTTTGGAATACTGCAAAGGAAAAAAATAAAAACCACGAAGATGAAGAACAAGAGCAATTATTGAAAGTCATGACTTTGTCAAAAGTCTCTGCATAGAAGCACTTGTCTTAGTGGCTAACCACATTGCTAAAATGAAGAAGCTCTTTAGTACTGCTAAGAGTGGATGCCCTATGCTAAGGACATTTGTTATAAACTTTTAGGAGAAGCTACTGTTCAAAGATGGTATGTGTTCCTCCTTTAGCTAGCACCGTAACTATACAATTTGATGAACAACCAGAGGATATTGAGGCACAATTGTTAAAATTACTGAGGAGATTGTTAGAATTACATTAGGAGATTGTTGAAAGAGACTGAGACAAGGCCTTCTTTTTTTCCAGCTGGAATACAATCACTTATTTTGCCTTTCAAAAGAGTTTAAATAATACTTCCTAACCACAAAATACCATTGAACACATCCTCAACCCACTTGTGAATAAGCCAGATGACTTTGTGCTAGAAGAGAAAGTGCTTCAGCTAAAAATGACAGAAGGCTTGAAAGTATGTTTGAGGTGTGGCTAGGTAGTAGAAACTCACCTAGTATATGTGGTTCCACCTTCAGTATGGAACAAAAAAATACATTTGAGACAACCTCAAATCTCCATACTTTCTGAATTAAAGTCAAATGGAATATCCTGAGATTGCCACAGAAACACTGAAAAAGCTGCTTCCATTTCCAATATACTATCTTTGTGAAGCAGAGTTTTCTGCAATGACAGCAGCCAAAAATGAGATTATGGAGTAGACTGGACAAAAGCAACCCATTTCAAGTGTCACTGTCTCCCATAACCCCCAGCGAGGGGAGTGTAGTTCCTGGAAAACAAGCTTTGGGCATCCAGTAAATTCTGCACTACTGTGAGTTGTATGATTATTTTGTTATATGCTACAATGTAATAACAGAAAAAAATTGCACAATAAATATAAGGTGCTTCAATCACCACCCCCATCCTATGACCCCTATACCTGCCCCTGTCAATGGAAAATGCTTTCCATAAAACTACTCCCTTGCACTAAAAAGGTTGGGAACTGCTGCTACAGCATTTAACATATATCTAGCAAATGGATTCTATCTCTGATTCTCTGATTCTAAATATAAGTTGTCTCCCCTCACACCAACACATATAAACATTCTGCTAAGTCACATCAGCAGTTAACCTTGCAATCAAAATTTTATAGAGAATTAAAATAAAGGAGACCAACCATTTGATAAGGATTTGTGTGTGTGGTTGTGTGTGTGTGTGTGTGTGTGTGTCCGTCCAGGTGTCTGTGTCTGTGCATGTGCTTGGGAATGAACTCAGAGCCTCGCACCAGCTAAGCGTTAAGTTCCACCACTGAGCTACAGCACAGCCCCTGACAAGATTGCAAAAATGTTTTTATGATACTTAAATCTTAAAGAAATAAGCCAGGCATGGTGGCTCATGCCTGTAATCCCAGCAATCGGGAGGAGGAGGCAGGAGGATTGTTGCGAGTTTGAGACCAGGCTGGGCTATAAAGTGAACTAGCTATGCCTGAACTGCAGAGCAAGACCCTGTCTCAAAAAAGACACACACACACACAACAAAAATCTTAAACAATAAAGAAAATGATGTAAATTTCAGCATTAAAAGGCTTAACAAAGGCAGAAAATGTTTAATAAATTCTAAGAAATCCTAGGAATTGCACTGCATTCCAAATTTTTCAAAACTGAATTTCTGCTAATTTTTTTAAGTTGTAAAGGACCACATGGTAATCTAATATGCAAAAATGCACTTAGAGAAAATTAGTTAATGAGTAAAGATCTTTGAGAAAAATCAAGATAAATACTACATTTGGAGACCAAAAAATTACAGGTTTTTCTGTGAAAATAAACATGATAGGGCTGGGGATATAGCTCAATGGCACAGCACATGCCTGGCAAGTGCAAGGTTGTGAGTTTGATCCCTGGTACCAAAAACACAAAGCAAAACAAAAAAAGACAATAACAAAAATATGATAAATGACATAAGCCAGATATATGAGTTACTTTAAATAATACATTTTCACCTGATTCTGAAGACCGCTGATCTGTCTCATCTTCATCCTCCAACTGCTGTGTTAATGCCTCCTTACAATTTTCTACTACTTCGAATTCATTTTTTTTTTGGCTATTGTCACTATTCTGGCTTTGTGTTTCTAATTGTTCATGTTCCATTTTCTGTTGCAGGGGACAAATATCACTGTCTTTTTCCATTGTCTGTTTCTTTTTCTCTTTTTCAAGTTTCTTTTCATTCTAACAAAAATGAAATATAACGTTTTTATTATACTTTATAACGGTTACATCTAACATCAATTTAACATCATTTACCTAATACCAATTTAAGAATGTTTATAACGTTATAACCAGGCATGATGGCACATGCCTGTAATCCCATCAGGAAGCTGAGGCAGGAGGATCTCCATCAGTCTGAAGCCAGCCTGGGCTACAAAGTGAGTTCAAGGCTAGCCTGGACTCCTTAGTGAGACACAGTCTCAAAAAACCAAACCAAACAAACAAACCAAAAGCAATGCTTGTAATGTTAGACATTCTGAGATTTTGATGGTACTGTGATATTTCTAATAAAATTATTTGTTGAATGTATCATTAAAACATGTTATTAAATATGTAACAAACACAAAAAATATAAAGAAAGATCTTAAACAAGTATCATCAGTGATTTTACAGCCTAGAGATGACCATTATTCACTGTGTAATCATTATGAGGTGTTTTTTTTTTTCTGCCTACCTACCCACACACAGACATATATCACCCATAAACACATGGAAGTGTATGACTGACTCTACATACATCTTTATTTAAACTAAAAAGAATGTAAGTTTTATTTATTTATTTTTGGGTTTTTTTTTTTTTTGGTACCAGGGATAAAACACAACCTCACGCTTGCCAGGAAGGCGTTTATGCCACTGAGCTAAATCTCCTGCAAGAATTTAAGTTTTTAAGAAGTATTTCTTTCTGCATCAATGAATATGTCAAGTATTTAGAACAGTTCCTCATATATAGAAAATAAATGTTAGTTGCTATTATTTTCTTTTCTTTTTTTGGGGGGGGGTACCAGGGATTGAACTCACGACCTCGTGCTTGCAAGGCAGGCACTTAAGCCACTGAGCTAAATCCCCAGCCCAGTTGCTATTATTTTCAACAATTACATTAATATTTGAAATGGTTCTAACTTAGAACACTAATTCCTTTACAATAAACAATGACTCCTGATTTCTAATTTTCCCAATATTGTAAGAAATAAATTACTCTCTTAAATTTTTACAATTAAATTTCTAACAGTAAAAATGTTGAATCAGTGAGGTTAGTACATATTAAAAAGTGATATATAATCATACAGTTCTCTTCCTTAAAAAAATGAAAAATTTTTACCTTAGGCAAAAGGTTAGTAGGATTATTTCTTTAAATCAGTTTCAATGCTATACATTATTAACCTTTTAGTTCTCTAGTACACTAACAAACATTTAACTTAGTGTTGTTTTAATTAATCTAATTTTAAAATTTTATCACTAGAGAAGATGAATTATTAAATACCTTTATTGCTATTTTCTCCCCCTTAGTAAACTGTGCTTATCAGTACACATTTCTCTATTTACTTTCATAGTAACCTATATAAATCCTCTTTTCTCCCCTTTGTCTTCTCTATGAGGACTAATCACACAGTTATAGCAGATTATGCATCCTACGTGTTTTATTTTTCACTAGAATTTGCTTTGTTTCAATTCTTGCCTTTTAACTTTGTAAAACAGCACTTCTAAAATTAAATATAATATGCTCTATCCATTTTTCACTTTATGACTTGTGATTTTTCTTTGAGAGTCTCATCCTCTCAGCATATATTAATACTTATATTATCTACTAGCTTTTTAAGAATACTTTTCAAATATACATATTTAAGTCATTGATACTTCTGGAATTTAATTTGCTGTGAAATGCACAATATTTTTATATTTTTCCAAATGATTGTTCAGTTCCAATATTTTTTCCTCTCAATTTGAAATGTTACATTTATTTTGTATTAAATGCTCATATATAATTATATTTATTACTATTTGTTCCATTGATGGACGTATTTTAGAACCAATACTTCATAATACACCTTACTATTTTTAATAGCTACTGTAAAAATCAAATGAATAGTAGGTATTGTGAACAATGCAAACATACTAAAGAAACTTTGTGTGAAAAAACAACATTTGCATAGTACAAAGAGATTTAGGTAATTTGTTTTCATTACTTATTTACCATCTTCTTAAATTATCATAATTTCAAAGAATTGTACTCTCTCCATAACCCTAATTAATTTATACATATGCAATATTCTATCCTCAATATCAATATTGTTCTCTTCCTTATATTGTGAAAAATATGATGCTGAGAGAAGCACTAGGGCTTTCTAAGTTTTACACATAGTAGTACTATGTAGTAACAGGTTTTATTTACAAGGTAAGGTCAGCCTTCTTACACAGAGTAATAAATGTTTCAAAGTATTTTTTAAAATGTAAACCAACATAACAATGTTTGATACTATGGAGACAATAGTTCCTACTAGTAGGATGGCTTTACTTAGAAAAGCACGTATTTAGAGGAAATGCAATGGGGTTAATAAAAGATTTACTTAATCGTCAGCTGAGAAACTTAAGACTAAATATCCCATATTACCAGTTATTCTGCAGAACAAATACCAAAACTATCTCATTATATTTTTACCCACAAAGGTGCCTCCCTCAGCACCAGCCCTGAAAAAGAATCATTCACCTTCCCAGATGAGCATCTGTCTGGAAGGAGGCAGTGACAGAAGAGTAGAGACCACACAGGCAAGACCAGTGAGCCCATATCCACAGTAAGCTCTGAGTGAATGGGAGAGACTTAGCAAGCCCTACCTGAAAGATAGTTCAGCTGCTGAGAGTGATGAAAGCCATGTAAAGCAAACCTTGGTCCCAGCAAAAGATGAAAATAAAGACAGACAGACAGACAGACAGACACACACACACACACACACACATGCATTCATGCATGCTCCTTAACCTCTTCACAATTAAAATCTACAAATTAATCTTGCTTAAAACTTGTCATTATCAGAATTAAAGTAAATTTCCCTGTATTCAGATACAGGAAAATTTACTGCACTTTGGAACATTCTTAAGTATCCTTGGAAAATGAAAAATTGTTTACTCTGTATACAAGCACCTAAATATTATTATCAGAGATAGTAACAACAATACTGGGACAAAGACAATGAAAATAAGATTAATACATTACTGCTATATGAAAATATGATAAAAGTAGATTTATTAAAACAGTAACTGAAATAACTGCTACAATATTCAACATTTATCTTCATTCTAATTCATTTTGAAGTCTTGTTTCTTTTTTTTATACTGTCAATTTAAAATGACTGTCACTTTTTAATTTTTTGCATGCATGCTAGATAGTTGCTCTGTATCTCCAGTCCCCAAAGTAAAATTTGAAGGGGGAAATAAAGGAATAAACATTCAGTCTCTCACCTTTAATTTCATTATTTAGAAAAATAATTCTATTTTCTATGTTATGGCTGGGACCTAAAATATCCCCCAAAAGGCTCACTGCATTGAAGCCAAGGTTCCCAGCTGGTAGGCTTTGGGAAGTGACAGGGTCATGAGGGCTCTAACTTCACCAAGTGGATTAACCCACTGATAACTCCACAGCTCAAGGGGCTTTGAGGAAGTGACATGAATGAAGCAAGTCACTGTCAGCAGTGGGGGTGAGTGATGGTTCTGAAGGGGACATTTGCTCCCAGTCACTTGGTTTCTGGTTTGATCTCTCCCTCTGCTTCCGGGCTACCATGCGGTATGCAGCTTTGTTCCATTGTGTCCAACCACGATATTCTGCCATGAAGGATGCAAAAACAATGAAGCCAGCCAACCATGGACTGAAGCCATGAGCCAAAATAAATCTTTCCTCCTTTAAATTGACACTTTCAGATATTTTGCCACAGTGATAGAAAACTAATGTACCTTGTCTCTTCTTCCTCCCTTCCCCTCCTTTCCCAACATTGATTTTATAATTTAATATATAAAAAGTTACATTTGCTATCAATTCATACCTCCATTATTACAGATGCTATCGGCTGGAAAGGATTAACAGTAATTGGTCTTGCATCCAGCTCATCCAGAACACTGGTTCCATCCAGTTCTGATTGCTCTCTTTCTCTCTGTTCCCTATTATTAATGGAGGAAAATGAAAATTTCTTTATAAAAACTGTTATGTTTAATAAACCAATTTGTAATAGGTTTAGGGGTACTTAATCCTCATCATTTAAAACATCATGTCATAGTTCTTAATTATTGAGAGGATTTCAAAAATACTTATGCAGATAACAGGCCTCTGTCCTCATAGAAAAATTAGTTATTTGAAGCTGGGCATGGTGGTGCATGTCTGTAATCTCAGCATTCTGGGTTTTTTTGGTTTAGTTTTGCTTTGTTTTGGTACCAGAAATAGAACTCATGACCTTATGCTTTGTAGGCAAGCACTGTGACACTAACATAGATCCTCAGCCCCAAACCCAGCATTCTGGAGGCTGAGGCAGGATGACTGCCACAAATTCAAGGCCTGTCTGGGATATATAATGAGGCCTGTCTGGGACACATAATGAGTTCAAGGCCACCCTAAACTAAATATATTAAGACCCTGTTGCAAAAACAAAAAACAACAACAAAAACAAAAAGATCAGTTATTTGAATTTTTAAAAATTCTGACAAATAATTCTTAAGAGTGACTTTTTTCTTGTTTTGTTTAGTTTTTTTTTTTTTTTAGTTTAGTTTTGGTTGTTTTTTTGTTTATTTCTTGTTTTTTTTTTTGAGACAAAGGTGTTCCTGTATAAATTCAGGCTGGTCTGGAACTCATTTCATTTTGTAGCCCAGGTTGGCCTTGAATTTGTGGCAATCCTCCTGACTCAGCCTTCAAAGTGCTGAAATCACAGCCATATACCACCACACCCAGCTAACAGCTCTTTAATATTAACAGTACAAATTTGTTCTCAAAAGTATGTATTTGTCATATTATTAATAATTATCCTCTAGAATCAAAGCTATTCTTTTTACCAACATCAACAGAAAAGTCTTGGAAGATATACAAATGGCAAATAAATACATGAAGAAATGTTCACCATCACTGGTCACTTGAGAAATGCAAATTAAAACAGCATTGAGATTCCACCTTACTCCGGAAAGAATAGCTGCCATCAAGAAATCAACTGATAACAAATGTTGGTGAGGCTGCGGGGAAAAAGGAACACTGCTCCACTGTGGTGGGAATGTAGATTGGTGCAACCATTATGGAAATCCATATGGAGAATTCTCAGAAGACTAGGATTGGAAGCCCCATTCAATCCAGCTATTCCCCTCCTGGGTATTTTCCCAGAAGAACTGAAAAGTTCATATCACAGTGATATATGTGCACCCATGTTCATAGCTGCACAATTTGTGATAGCTAAATCCTGGAAACAACCAAGATGCCCATC
>PVLA01012320.1:5503-45588 GCA_004027455.1 Hydrochoerus hydrochaeris | reverse complement strand
CAGGCTGTGTCCCAGGAACCCTGAGTCCCGACTGTCACCCTCTGTGCTTCTGCACAGCCAGGCTACTTCCTGTCAGCTGCGTTGTCCTCAGGAGTGCCCCACCCCTCCTGCTGCCCCTGGATCCTGAGGCTCCCCTGACTCCCTGTGGGCTGGTGGCTTGGTCCTGAGCAAGGGTGGGCCTGCACCAGGTGGGGCTGGGGAAGTCAGGCTGCTCTATGTCCAGGGAGGGACACGGGGCGCTGTGCCTGCTTCTTTCCATCTTTGCACCAGAGCCAAGATGAGGTGCGCAGGGGTCTGCACTGTGGGCTCTGGGCAGTGAGAGGCCCCTGCACAGAGCAGCGGGCAGATGGAGCCCAGACACAGGAACCCCAGGCAGCTTTGCTCTCCGCACTTTGCTTGTCATGGTGATTTTGTCACCATGGAGAGCTGAGGGACAGCCTGGCCCTCCCCTCTCTCCTTCCCAGCCTGGAGCATCTGGGTTTTATTCTCTGTTTGCTTGAGACCAAGGTTCTGGGTTCTGCACATGAGTGAGAATGTACAGATTGGGCTTTCTGGCCTATTTGATGACGTCCTCAGGGCTCATCCTCAGGCTGCACAGGACAGAATTCCATTCTTTTCTTCGGCTGAGTGGCATCCACTGCACATGGAGGCCACATTTTCCTTCGCCATCCACTTGCTGAGGGACATCTGAGCTAACTCTGCGTCTTGGCTCCATCTTCCCCTCCAGCTACTGCTGAGCCCGAAGCTGTGCTGTCTGAACTCAGGATGTTTGTGGCGAGTTGCTATAGCCGCAGTGGGAACCAGTTAACTGCTTTTCTCAGAACCTCAGCAGGGAAGACGGCGAGTTTCACTCTGCACAAGGAGCCCCGCAAGCCAGGTCCTGCAGGGGTACAGAGGACGTCCAGACAGACTGCCACACCGGGGGAAGTCCCGGCAGGCTGTGACTCCAGCACCAGGCAGGTGTGCGTCTGAGAAGGGAGGTGGACGCTTAGAGGAATGGCTGTGGGCCTAACGCACCAGGCAGCTGCATTAAAGTCCGGTTTCCTCACAACTCACAGCAGTTTCAGGTGGAAACGAGACACAGGGCAGCAGGTCACCTAGGAACTCAATAGGATCCCCAGCTTCCTCTAAAACAGCACAATTCTGAAGCATCAACAGTTGACTGAGCCAAGGCTGCTGCAGGCAATTATCACTGCCCCGGTGCAGGCCTTGGAGTCATTCACTGGGGTAGGGAGGTTTGTATCCCATGGCACTGGCCCCGGGAGGAAGAGAAATCTTTTCCAATATGCAGTGTTCAGTGTCTGTCTCACCCTACAGGTCCTTCCAGGACAGTTTTTAAAGAAAGAAAAACCAGGACTTTGAAATGTAAGATTAGCCAGGCAAGATGGCTCATACCTGTGATCCCAGGGCTTGGGAGGCTGAGGCAGGAGGACTGCTGCAAGTTCAGGTTCAGCCTGGGGTACAAAGTGAGTTTAAGGCCAACCTGAACTGCACAGTGAGACTTTGCCTGAAGGAGACAAAGAGCAAAAAACCCAAAGAAGCAGCAGCAACACCAACCACAACAACAAAATGAACCCCCCCAAAAAACTCTGGTCATTTATCTCAAAACCAACCAGCCAGCCATGTAGCACCTCTGCAATTGATCCACTAATAAATCACACAAGAACACACGTAATATTGTAAGACCTAGCTATGGTAGCTTCTTACAGTAGGACTTAAATGAGGTTGAAATTGTATGCCTTGAGTTTTTTTGAACATGTTTTATAGTAGTAGATCCCCTGGGACGAGAGAGTTGCCTCACCGAGTGACAAGAATAAGTAAGACTTTTTGCAATAAGTGATCTATAGACATTCTAAGGTAGAGTCCAAGATGAAATATTGATAAACTTCATCACCATGGAAACAGCAATGGTAATCATTGTGCTCCACAAACCTCAGAGCGTTTCTATGTATTAAAGGAAACCTGCACTGCTCCCTCAGCTTGTGCCTGCCTGGTCCCTGTCCTTGCCCCGTTTTCTTTACAATCCCTTCTGCCTTTCCTCTCACACACATTTGGCTGTGTCTTGACTGAACTCTCCCATCAGGACACCAGGACTCAGGAAGCCCCCACCCGCTGACTAGCACAGTCACAGTGGACCCCGGGAGTTTTGTCACTCACCAGATGCAAGAGCCTGGCAGGAGAAGAGCAGGTTCAGAGGAGAAAGGCTGAGCCCACTGCAGTGCAGCAGGGGATCCCTGCCCTCCCGGGTCTGCACAGGAGCAGGAGGAGAGTGGAGCCTCTGCTGAGCTGGAACCTGCCCCTCCCTGTGTGAGGCAGAAGGAGAGGCCCCACTGCAGGCCTGTGCCTCCCACTCGGACACTGCAGGGTGCGGCTCTACATGCATTTATATGGCAGGAAAGTGAAACTGCCTCACCAAAACACTTCTGGTCAATGAAAGCACTTCCAGGAATAGAAAAGAAAGTCTTTTGTAATTTCAACATTCTCAGGGCTTGATAGAATGTCAGAGACAGGTTAAGTCCAGAATAAGAGGTTCCTGGTGACCTCTGGGAGGTCCCCTAGCCAGGACACCCAGGCGGTGGCATCTCAGGGCCTAAGAGGAACTGGGGAGAAGTGAGCACCTTCCAGTCCTCCCGGGGAGAGCGTTTCCCACAGGGGAAGAGAAGACACCAATGCCTCTGTCCCTTGGTGCCTTATGCTTCTAGGGGTGCTGTACCCACTGTCCACTCCACCCACAGTGGGCAGCAGTGTCCCTGGTGCATCACTGAGCACGGAGCTCCAGAGAAGCCCCACAATCAGGGGTTTGATGACAAGCTGCACAGTGCTCTGGGGAGACTGGGAGAGACAGCCAGGCGGGAAAGCGGAGGGGAGAGGGTTGTGTGTGTGCATGACGCCCGTTCTGCAGGTCTGCTCTGGGTTTTGGACCATCTGGACAAGGCTGTGTCTTTTGGCTGGATGTGGTCTTAGGAAACATCATGGACCAGTGGGTCTCAGTCCTGCATTTCCAGGGCAGGTGCAGACACAAGGGGACTGCTCTGTCCAAAAGCACCCAAAGAACCACCTCTCAGGGGCGACTGAGCCATCTTCTGCAGGCCAGGGTCAGCTTTGCTGTTGTGAGTTTGGCCAAACCAGGAGGAAAATTCCCAAGAATTGGACAGTCTAGGAAAGGACAGATATTTCTTCTACTGGACATAGAAATATAATTAACCTAGTCAGAGAAACTCTCAAAAATTCTGCAGGTTTGCCAGGATCTTTCCCTGAGGTGTGGGCTAGAGCTGAAATACAGGTCTTAATTATCACCAGAGGGCGAGATGAGCTGCCTCTCACTGTGAGAAGTCAGGAGGCCCCAGAGCAGTGTGTAGCTGTGTGCGGTGCAGGAGAAGGTGCGAGACAGGCTTGGGGACCACTGCAGAGACAGGGAGGACCAGAGTCTTACAGCCCTGAATGAAATGTGGATCCAGCGTTTCTAACCTAGAACAACTCAGACAAGGGGGCCACAGTGATGTCTCCGTTTGGGAACATTTCTGTTTATAGACATGGTGTTTTGCCAACAAAAGCATCCTGCAAAGTTCTGTTTCCATTCACACGGTGCACATGGGGTAACAGGACTGCACCCATCTTCCCTGCAAAAACACAAACGCAGCCAAGTTCGCCCAGAATTGTAAAACAATTGAGTTCGTAGAGGGAGGTACTGCTGTTTGCACAGGACTGCAAGGACAATGCCAACAGAGAACACAGAGCCCCAACAAGGGCCAAGGCGGAAATCCAATCCCACCCCAAGAGGATATTAATAATGAGACTATAACAACACTTAATAATAAAAGATACCAGGTCTGGAATAAAGGCTGGGTAAAAAGGCTCTGCCCACGTGGAGTCACCCATGCTCTGACACTCTATTCTCACCTTTCTTCCTCATCTTTTGGCCCAGATTTTAACACCAAGCTCCCCCCTTCTTCTCCTCTCCTTCCATATTTCTTCTCCTCCTCTGTTCTCCTCCGTTCTTCTTCACCAACTTCTTTTTCTCCTCCTTCTCTTTCTTCTTACTCATCATCTTCTTCCCCTTCCTTTTCTCCTTCCTCCTCCTCCTTCTCTCTTCTCTTCCCCTTTCCTCTTTTCCCCTTTTGCATATTTTACTAGTTTCTCTTTAATGTTTTCATCAATCATCTGTGCTCCAGCCTTGGCTTTTTGGCTTTTGTAGGTCTTGCAGTTGAATGGTTTCTGAATCCAGGGCCTTTGCACTGAGCTATATCCTCAACCCTCTTGTAATTTTTTATTTTGAGAAACAGTCTTGCTAAGTTGGTCAGGAGAGGCTTGAAACTGTGATCCTCCTGCTTCAGCCTCCCAGAGTACGGGAACTGTGTGTGTGTGCCACCACTCCTGGCCTTCCAGGCGTCTGTGTCCTTGATCATCTTTGCTTCTGGTTAGTTTGTCCTTCCTCTGACATATGCAGATGCATTGTACCTCATCTGCGCCCTTGTCATTACTCACCGCTGCCCTTCAGTCTCCGGTTTGGAGCGTCTCATACTCTGGGCGGCTCATAGACCCCTACTGACCCAGCTCTGATGCATGAGTGTGTCCTCACCTGTAGCTCTTTGGTTTCATCAAACCCTTTAGTCTCCTGATTTCCTCTGCTGCCTAATCGTTGCTCTTTATGTGTTCATCCTCTCTACCCTTTATCCAGTGATCACTCACTGTGACCGTTCCCGGCCACATACCCTCTTCGCATGTCCCCACCTGCAGATCCACTTAAGTCTCCGTCCACCTGGTGCTTACACCCAGCAACTCAATGTGGCCCGAGACTATGCACAGATTGGCCAGCTGGTGTGAACACAAACCTCCGGGGGTCCCCAGCACTGCCCGGTAAAGCCTGCTACTACTCATCTCTTTTACATTGCTCTTCCGTCCTTCAACAGGACAGCGTTCTGTCTCTCCTTGGTTCCCGCTTCATAGCTCGCCTTCTCGCATTCTCAGCAGATGAGTTTGTTCTTAATTCACTGAGAATATAGAAGCAGTCAGAACTATCTTGTCCGGTAGCTGCTCAGCCTGCCTGCATGCCGTGTTCGGGAGCAGGTGCTCAGCCGTGCTCCTGCTGTCTTTGGTCTCCTCGCCTGGTGCACTGGTTCTCAGCCCCTTTCTTTCACCCTTCAAGAATTTAGCGTCTTCTGTTGCTTCCTGACAGGTTTTCCCTGGAGAGCGCCCCCCCCCCGCCCACGTTCGTTCATTAGTTCCTGGAACCCACCTGCTTTTCAAGCACCTGCAAATGCTCCTCCAATCAGCTGCCAAAACGTCACTGTGCCCGCCCCTTTAACTCCGCCCCCTGCCAAATTCCAAATAAAGTCCGCTGTTCTTCCCCCAGCTTCCAGAGGGCGGTGCCTGTCTTCAGCAGCCCCTCGGTCCCCTCCGCGAAGGCTTTTTTTCTTCTGCTCGCTTTCACTTTCTCTCGCGCGCGCTTCCCCCTTCCCTCTCCCTCTCCCTCTTCCCTTCACCCCCACGCTCCCTGCCGGGGTGACAACTGCAACTCCCCATTTTTGCCCTTTGGCTCACTTCCAATTCAGTGGCTGTGTGTCCAAACCGTGTCGCCAGCTTGCAATAACCAACAAGGCCCGCAAGAGGGCGCCACACTTTCTGCCACCTTAACAGTGACAGGCCTAAGCGCCCACGTGTCCAGGCCTTTTTTGCTCTCAGGGCACGTTCCTCCCTCCTTCAGGCATGTGGGGTAGCCCGAGCTCTTTTGGCCCGCTCCACACTGCCAACACCCACCCCACGTCCCGGAGAGGTCTCCTGCTCTTCTCCGTCACCCTCCTCCCTCCTGCTCCTCCTCTGCCCGTTGCCGTTTCCCGCCTGCCCGTCATGCCCACTCTCTCCTCCCAGCCTCCACTAACAGCTGTGTTTGCTTTCACAGCGTGACAGGTTTTACTCCTTTGATTCTTATTGCAGAAGATCTCTGTTGATTAACCTATAAAAGGTTCCCAGTAATCTATTTATACTCACAAATGTGAAAATTATAACGGTTATTATAATTCAAGTTGGCAGATACATTTGAGCGCACTCTGTGTAAGGTGTTTGTCTAATAAGCTATTTATGTTTGTATGTCCCATTTATACAGATCGTCTCTATATATTTTTCTGTTTGTGGTTTCCACGAACAGCTGTTCTTTTATTTGAGCTCAATGATTTTTTTTCGTTTCCCATTTTTGGACCATTCGTTCAACATTTAATACGGGTTATGCATCTAGAAGCATGCTTCCTCCTGAGTTGCCAGTGGGTTAACCTGATGCTTGAACTGGCTGTGTGAATTTAATATATACTGCCGTTTATGTCTCATGACTTGAGAGTCTCTCATTGTTCAAAAAGATGCTAAAGGTGGTAACTGGGTTCTTCATAAGTCATCCACATGAAAAAATTAAAATTATTTCAACAGTTAGATGAAATCCCTTGAGGTGGGGTGAGATTATTAGATAGGACTTCAGTCAATGAATAAGAAAGTGGCCACCTGGTAACATCTTACCAGCTCTTATTCATTGATCAGAGGCCCCAGTGATTTCCATAAACTTATGGGAGACACCCCAACTAAAGCTATAACATATGTTGTTCTGGTATGTTCACATAAGGTTTTAACAATGCTCTGATGCAAAGGTTTCATATGGCTAAGACAAGTCATCACTGCTGATCTGATGGTGTATTACGTGTATTCATGCCTTCAACCATACAAATCTAAAATGTACAAATGGGATTATTTATGATGACGACATCTTTCAGATCCAGGCATCTGCCTTTCTCTTGTGCTCCAGCTACTTGTGATAGGAGGCTTAAGTCAAACCTGAGGTCACCAGTCAAATGATAATTTGTCAACACAAATTTATGTATGTATGTGTTACATGTGTGCCACTATTCCTCGAGGTGAGCAGGTACATACCCTTTCCCCTTTCAGCTCTGTCTCGTGTCTCCTATTGTGTAGTTGCCTATGCAGAACTCAAACTTCATCCCCCTGAGCAACCCTCAGGGCTGGGGTTCCAGCATGTGCCATCAGGCCGGGTGGACCTCTCCTGTTTCTGCTGCTATTATCAGAGTGCCCAAAGAACACGGCACAGAATGAATGAATGAATCAGTAACTTTTCTTGGAAGATGCGGTCATCTTTTATTTTTTTTATTTAAAGAGAAAAACAAACAGGAAAAGGGTAGAAATAACACAGAATGTAAAAAAAGATAAACAGTAAGAAATCACTAGTTGATACATTAATATTGTCCTGTTAGAAATAGTTGCTCAAGTTACAAAATTAAAGCATCCAAAGTAGATATTCAAAAAGTGAGACTGTAAACAGCTACGCATGCGTGTCTTTATATGTATTTCTATCCTTTCTGTATTAGAGGGAAAACCAAAACATGGCAAGACAATACAAAACAAATTCCTATAAAAACATGAAACTAAAGACATATAAAACCACAGTATAAGGTGATCTACAAAGGTTACTGTGTTGTCTCTTGTTATCGTCAATAGAATTGTCTATATCGTCAGATATAATTGAATATAGCAGAATAATTGAATATAGCAGTACATAACAATATTAGTAAAAACAAAACATTGTAGACAGTGTAAAACTTCAAAGGCAGGTAATAATCAAACCATAGTGGATATTCTAGTGAATCTTGTCATCTTCAGTGTAGTTGCCTATACTCTCAGACTTGGTACTATCAATCATAACAGCTTTGAATAAAATCTGTCAATACAAAACAGCAATCTAACAAACCAGATTCAATTAAGATCAGTCATGATAAAACAGTGTAAGTTATATAGAGCTTCAGATTAAGTTAATAGGAAATTAAGGATGATTACTGTACTATATCCTGCTATTTTCAGGATAACTGTCTGTGCCCTCAAATCTAGTACAAGTAGAATGACTGGAACAGAATATAATCCATCTAAGCAGAGTGGTGTGAGTAATGTGGGTTTTAAATCCTGGTGCACTATTAACATTATCCTCTGCCTTCTCTTTTTAGACTATTCCTCCCCTTTCACTCCCACAGGGTGCTACGCATTTTGGGTCCCACCAACTCCCTCAGTTTTTAGACTGGGGGAGGCAACCTGCTTTTTACCTAAGTGGTTCTGAACCTTCTCACTCCTGAACTTGATCTCAAGTTGTATTCCTTTACGTACAAAAGCCTCAAGGTTTTCCTTCGTTATAGCTGAGTAGTTCTCTACTGCACATAAGTATCCTGTCTTTCCAACCTACCTGCAGGTGGTGGTCGAGTTGGCCCGATTTCTCTCTGGCTCACTGTCACATAGCATTGTTTTCTCATATTTGATTTTTGGTTCATAAACCCTCTCTCAGGTTGGTTAAGCTTCCTATACAGAGCATCTCGATGGACCCTACCTCCTGATCTACTCTGCCTGTATTTCTTTCTTTTTTTTTTTTTTTTTAGTGTATCAAGGCCATCTATGTTAGAGATTATAGCCAACCTTCTCTGCCTTGTTTCTGCTATGCTATTTTTCTGCCATTGTTTGTCTACTTTTCTCCTTCATTCTACTACCTGCCCCACTCATTGAGGCCTTTCTGCCACTGTTCCTGAAATCCCGTTATTTTTTCTCTCTCTCTCTAGAATATCCTTCAGTATTCTCTGTAGGGTTGGATTGGTGGTCACAAACTTCCCCCGTTCCTCTTTGTCTTGGAAGCATCTTGTTTCTCCATTAATTTCTAGTGACAGTTTTGTAGGGTATATTAATCTGGGCTGGAAGTTATTTTCTTTCAGGGCTTGGAATACTTCGTTCCAAGCTCTTCTTGATTTGATGGTCTGTGTGGAGAAGTCTGCTGTGATCTTGATGGGTTTTCCTTTATTTGTGATCTGTTTCTTTTCTCTGACGGCTTTTAGTTGCAGTCATCTTGGTCTGATTTTGTTTGTTCAAATTTTCTAGAGTTGTAGATACCTGAAGTACTTTATTGGCCTCTTTAGTAGGAGGGAAAACAATATTGCACAAATAATGTAATGATATATAGGATGTAATTATTTTTCTACCCCTAAATTGAGGTGAATAGGGAATAGGGGAGATTGTGACTAACCAAGATGTCAGGGGCGTAGCTCTTGTTGAGGGTTGCTTTGGGGGTGATTCTATGGTTTGCTCCAAAACTTATGCTGGAATTCCCCTTATGGGATATTAAGAGGTGAGCCTTTAAGAGCTCACTCAAGCTGCACTCACCCTCTCAAATGGGTTGATCTTCCCATGCAATCAGTGGATTGGTAGATTGATGGCCTAGCTCAAGAGTGAGCTTTAAGATAAAGGCCAGTCTAGCTCTAACTGTGTTTCCGATCTCTCCCTGCATGGAGCCCTGCACTGCTTTGAGACTGCTCCCGTGAGAACACTATCACCAGATGCGGCCCCCCGCCCCGAACCTGGACCAGAATTGTGGGTGCCCCACAGGAAACTGTTTTTTGTTTTTTTAAAATAACTTACCCAGTCTGTGTTATTGTGCTATCAGCCACAGAAGTGGGCTTAGGTAAATGCTATGGGCTCCGTTTTGCCAAATTCTCTGTATTTAAAAATGAGAGCTAGGAAATCACCTAAACTTTGAGTGTTTGATTGATTAATTTTGTTAAAATGACAGTGACAAGAAAGGGAGAGCTGTAGGATCACGCCTGGGTCTCCGGTTTTCCCTTCTGCAGAGTTGCAGGGACTCTGGCAGGTAATGGGAGACTGAGGGGATAACTGGAAAATCTCAATGTGGTAGATGGAGTTAGCGAGACAGCTCTGCAGAATTCAGAATTCCCACCCACCGTTAGCCAGCTAAACACTGGTGGGGAGGAATTTTAGAAGCATAGCTGACCATGAGATAAGGAGATTGACCTAGAGGTTTGATTCAATGAACCTTCAAATGCAGCGCTTTCTCGGTTGAGCAAAAGGGGAGGTCAGAGAAATCAGGAGCGCGGGAAGTGTTCCAAGCGTCCTTGCTGGCTTGTGAGAAGTAGAAGCAGGCGTTGCTAGGAGTAAAAGCCGAGAGCAGCCGGCCAGCAGGGGGCGAGGGCCCTCCACTCTACCATTGCTCCAGGAAGTGGGCTCTGCAAACAACTGCCCAAGCCTGTGGGATTCTCAGCCTACAGAGAAGGGCAGACACTGTATGACGTTGTGATCGCAGCCTTCTGAGACCAAGCAGAGGATCCAGTTAGAGCCACACCTAGAATTATAACTCTTAAGCTATGTGGTGATAAATGTGTGTCACTTTAAGCCACTGAGTATGTGTCAACTTGTCACTCAGCAATAGAAAGTGACTATGTTCAACCATGGTGCTGTGTGGTTCTGAAACTCCAGTCTATGTTTTTCAAAATGTAGCACTAATGACATTTGCTACTGCCATGGAAGTGTGGCAGGCTAAGTGACTGCTGTCCCTGCTGCTGAAAATAACAAAGACCCCGAATAATCTGTGTTTGAAGATTCTTAACATCAGGGAGAGACTGAGGGCACGGAATGTCTAGGTGAGGAATCCCCTCAGCCCTTCTAGACCAGAAGGCAGAGAGGGAAGTGCAGACCCCTCCAGCTTTTCTGCCGTGGGAATTCGGCAGGTCCTGTGGCCCTGGCCTCGTGGGGCAAATGATCCCAACAGGATGCCGCCCTGCCTGCTGCTCAGCTTGGCACTCCTTCGCTGTAACAGTGAATTAGAAATAAATTAACGTCTGTCCTCTCTGCACCCCCTGGGTCCCCCCAGTCTCTGGTCAGGAGCTTTTGAAGAAAATGGACTTTTAGAACCTACTGCTTAGAGAACCGAGTGAAACTGTGTCTAAAGTGTGGAATGAGACTTCAACTCTCTCTCAGCTCTGCAGCTAAAATTCATCTACCAGATGGCTCAGAATACCCAAAAAGCTCGGAAGGAAGCTCCTCAATTGGTTGTCGCCAACAGCCACCTAGGCAAATACAGTTTTCTTCTAGGAAGGATTCTACCTTTATCCTACATTGAAAAACTCCCATGAGTAAAATTCCTGGGAGCTAAAAGGTAAAATAAAGTTTAAATAGAAAAGAGAGTGAGGGGCGTGTAGCTCGGTGGTAAACTCTGACCTACCAGCCACAAGGACCTGGATCCTATGCCCCATACCACAATAAAGGAATTAATGAATAAATAAAATTAAAATCAGTAGAACATGAGAATGTTGAAACATAGAAATGTTATACTACAAAGTAACGATTTTAAGTATGTGGAGCAAGATTGCATGAATATGGGAATATGGACAGGGAGCAGGATACTATGAAGAATGATTAGGAAGATTTGAAAGAGAGGTGAGCCGAACTTCTAGAAAGGAGAGGTGAAATTCACATTTACAACTCAGAGGATGAGCTTAACAGGAAATTAGACACGGGCGAGGAGAGACTTTGTGATTGAGAAGTTAGATCTGAGGAAGATAATCAGAATAGAACACACATGAGACCAAGGGATGAGAAATGTAAGAGACAAGTGTAGAAGCACAGAGAACAGCGTGAAAGACCCACATGCACAGGGGTTATGAGTTTGTGTTCCCCCTAAAGCCCATCTGTTGAAATTCTGACCTTCAGCGTGACAGGAGATTATAGGTCACTGAGGTGGAACTTTCATCACTGGAATTGGTGTCATAAAAAGAAACAGGAGAGCTTACTTTTCCTCCACACTGCTCCCCCACCTGAGGACACCCCAGGAACAGCACTACCTGTGTTCCAGGAAGCAGGGCCTTCTCAGGGGTGGCACCTGCTGGCACCTGGATCTTCGCTTCCTGTCTCCTCTCCAGATCTGAAGAAGGAGCGCTTGGGGGCTGAGTTGCCTAATCTAGGACCATTTGTCCACTTGACTGAGACAGCAGTGAGTCTTTTCCTAAAAGGAAAAGATAGAGCACAGCAGAATAAATACGGGAAGAGAGAAGAGTTGGGCATTTTCCAGAAATGATGAACATCACCAGCCTACAGATCTGTGAATCCAAAACAGGATAAATAAATGGCCATGCATCTCTGGACATTTTATAAAGAGACTGAAAAACATTAGGGACATCTTAATGTTAGCCTCTGTGTGTGTGTGTGGTAGGAGGATTACATTCAAAAGTGCACAAAGAACATTTCAAAAGAAAAACAAAGCATTGTGCAAAGTTGTCAGCTGTAGTTTTTAATAGTAACTGAGGAAGCTTCAAGATGGGGCAAATGATAACCTTGGAAAAAAATGATACCCTTGCTATGTTGAAAAAGATAAAATATTCTTTAAGAAGGCCAGGCGTGTTGCTGCACACCTGTAATCCCAGCTCTCAGGAGGCTAAGGCAGGATGATCGTTGCAAATTTGAGACTAGCATGGGCTATAAAGTGAGCTCAAAGCCAGCCTCAACTGCATAATGAGACCATCTCAAAAAAGGCCAAAAAAATTCTTTAAGAAAATATAAAAATGTCAGCAGACAAAACTGGAGAGAATCACACTACAGAAAGTTTTAGGGTGTTGCTTTTTGTGTGTGTGTGTGTGCTACTGGGGATTGAATCCAGGACCTTTGCATCCAGCCCTTTTTATTTTGGAGATAAGGTCTTGTTGTCCAGGATGGACTTGAAATTACAATCCTCCTGCCTCAGCCTCCCAAAGTGCTGAAATTGCAAACATGGCTTAAAGTTTTAAAGTACATGTTTGAATAGAAAGTCTGAGATGTAAAAGCAAAGGAAGACCCAAGAGTGGAAAATATGTGGGTAAATCTGGACTCTAATAACAAAATGTTAAGAGCCTAAGGAAAAGAGACCTAAATTATGAGGTCAGTAGTGAATAAGGCAAGTGTGGAATGGAGATGTGAGGTACTTATATTTTCTTTCTTTTTTTATTTTTTTGGTACCAGGGGTTGAACTCATGACTGCGCACTTGTAAGGCAGGTGCTTATGCCACTGAGCTAAATCCCTGGCATTACTTACATTTTCTGAAAGGGGAGTAAAGATGGTGCTTAACTTCTCATTACTACTTCACTGCTTTAAGTGTATATGTTAAAATACTAGACTAGCAGCTAAATACTAGAAATAAAGTATATAATTTCAAAATAGTAGAGGATAAATCAATAAGGAGAAAAAGCAACAAATCTAAAAGGAGAAAAAAATCAGCATATTAATTGGAACATATAGATGAAAAGAGGAAGGTGGATATGAGTACAAAAATGTTATTATAATAGAGGGTAACAGAATATTTTTAAAATACAAAAATAAACTAAGTGTGGTAGTACATACCAGCACTTAGGAGGCTGAGGCAGGAGGATCACTGTGAGTTCAAGGCCTGGACTATACAGCAAGACTGTTTGGAGCTGAGCCATTGAAACTGGAGACTGACTAACTTGAAATTGTTCTGTTGCTGCACCTATGGAGGCAGCACAGCTGGTCTCTCTCTCTTCCATAAAATCTCCTCAGATCTGTGCAAGATGTTGACGAGGTTATCATTGGGAAAGTAATTGTAGATCAAAAATAGATGCGGAAGGCTGGCCCATTTTGGGAAACTTCCAACGGGGCCTGCCTCGGCCCCACCAAACAATGGGGGCACTTTCCTCGATTCCTCCCCAGCCTCACTCTCTGCTGCCAGGCACACGGAAGACCTCTGGCGAGCAACAAAAGGTAGCAGAGGCTTGGACCTCAGTTCCTCCTCTGAATTCATACTAACTCCTGAATGGGACCTCAAGCTATTCCTCCTGGAGTCGATGGGCCTCTGCCTCAAGGAACAGTAGGTTACTAGGTCACAGCAGTCTCACATTAAAAGGTCTTCAGGTTTTGCCAGGTGTCATTGATGCTGACTACACAGGGGAAATTAAGGTTATGGTTCAAACTACTCAAAACATTGTTCAAATTACACCAGATTCTCGTATTGCCCAGTTGGTTATTCTTCCTTTGACAAAAATTGGAAAATCTATAAATAAGGAAAGGGGTCCAAGGGCTTTGGATCTTCCAATACTTATTGGATTCAACAGATTAGGCAAGATCGTCCTGAGATGGAATTGGTCATTAAAGGAAAGGCATTTAAAGGACTTTTAGACACAGGAGCAGATGTTTCTGTTGTTGCCCAGAGACACTGGCCAGTGGCATGGCCTCTGGATGTGGCAACTACAGATCTACAGGGTGTGGGCAGTGTTTCTCACCCTAGCAGAAGTGCTAGATTGTTAACCTGGAGGGATACAGAAGGTCATTCTGGACATTTCTCACCTTACATCCTCCCCCATATATCAGTTAATTTATGGTGTCATGATGTGCTACAGGATTTGGGGGCATTTCTGGTCAGCCCTGACTCTTTGGTGACTCATCAGATGTTACAACAAGATTTTCTCCCCACTCAAGGACTTGGTAAAAACAACCAAGGAAGGAGAGAACCCCTTCCAATAAACCCAAAGGGAAATCGTTTTGGCATAGGATATTCAGCTTCAAATTTTTAGGGGGGCCTTGATCTCTTCTCCGACCCCACGGATGACATCTAAGATAACTCGGATGTCTGATGACCCTGTTTGGGTTGATCAATGGCCCCTGACTCAGGAGAAGCTTATAGCAGCTCATTCACTGGTTAATGAACATTTGGTGGCAGGACATCTAGAACCCTCTAATAGCCCTTGGAATACCCCAATTTTCATAATAAAAAGAAATCAGGAAAATGGAGACTATTGCAAGATTTGCAGGCTGTTAATAAAACCATGGAACCTATGGGAGCTCTTCAACCAGGATTGCCTAGTCCTGTAGCTATTCCTTTGCATTTTTCTCTCATGGTGATTGATTTAAAAGATTGGTTTTTTACTATTCCCGGATGAAGGGGAATAGTAAGAAAGCAATCCTTTAGTTTTGCTTTTAGTCTATCTTCTATTAATCATCAGGCCCATATGCACTGCTTCCAATGGTGTTGTCTGCCACAGGGAATGGCAAATAGTCCAACTTTATGTCAAGAGTTTGTGGCTGCAGCTACTTTGTCAGTCTGCCAGGCTTATCCATCTATTTATCTTACTCATTACATGGATGACATACTATTGGCTCATGAATCTTTATCTACTTTGCACAATTGGGTGATGACCTTCACAGTGCCGGCCTCGTTGTGGCCCCTGAGAAGGTACAAACCATGGCACCTTTCTCATATTTGGGTTAAATCATCCAGCAAAGTCATATTGTGCCTCACACTATTCAGATTCAAACTAATCAGCTTGCGACCTTGTCTGATTTTCAGACTTTACTTGGGAATATTAATTGGCTCCGCCCAGCTCTTAAGCTAACAGCCCATGATTAGGTCCTCTCTTTGACACCCTCAAGGGGGACCCAGCCCCACATCTCCAAGGACACTCTCCTCAGAGGCTAAGGTTGCCTTGGATAGAGTTAATCTGGCTCTCTCTAATGCCCCACTTTCTAGAGTTGACCCAGGTTTGACCGTTTTTTTAATTATCTTCCCAGTCGATGTGTGCCCACTGGGATCCTTTGGCAGTCTCAGGGCCCCCTACAATGGCTACATATGTCACATACCCCACACAAAACCATTGCTCCCTTCTGTGAGGCTGTGTCAGAACTGATCACGTGGGTGAACACGTGCTATTCAGCTTTTTGGTTGTGAGGTGCAAACTATCATTATTCCCATTATTCCCTTTTCTTCTGTCCAACAACAGTGGCTGTGGCCATTTTCACCCTCTTGGCGATCCGCACTGGCTGACTTCCCTGGTAGTATTGATTGTCATTATCCTCCAGATAAATTAATTCAATTTGCTTTCCTCACACCCTTTGTTTTCCCTTCAAAAAGAAGTTCAGTCCCCATAGTAGGAGCTCTCTCTGTTTTCACGGACGGGTCATCATCAGGTAAAGGAGGTTATGTGACGGCCTCCTCTTCCCAAATACAGGATACGGGTTTTTCTTCCACACAAAAAACTGAATTACAAGCTGTCATATGGGCCTTGCAAGGTCATCCATCCACTCCAGTTAACCTTTTTTTTTTCAGACAACGCCTGTGTTTGTGGTGTGATGTGCCACATTGAAACTGCTACTATATATACTAGTCAAGAAGATCTCTTTCACTTATTTCACACACTCTAACTCACCATTCAATCACGCCATGTTCCCTGTTTTATTGGCCATTTATGCTCCCATTCCCAATGACCAGGGCCTCTCATGGAGGGAAACAATGCAATAGACAGAGCTACTGTCACTGTTGCTCCCTCAGATGCCATTCAACAGGCTTCTGCCTCCCATGCCGCATTCCATCAGAACACTTCTGCCTTGTGCAGACAGTTCCATTTGACCCGAGAACAGGCCAGACAAGTTGGCACAATGCTCCTCCTGTGTAATACATCTTCCCTCACTTTCCAGGGGGGTTAATCCCGAGGCTCACACGTCAATCATCTCTGGCAGATGGATGTCTCCCACATTTCTGAATTTAGCTCCCTATGCTAGGTCCATGTTTCAGTGGACACTTTCTTGGGATTTATCTTTGCTTCTGCTCACCCTGGTGAAGCGGCTAAACATGTCATTGCCCACTGCTTGGATGCCTTTAGTACCCTAGGTTGCCCGTGGCACTAGAGACTGACAATGGCCTGGCTTATACTAGTGCTGCCCTCCAAAATTTCTGTAAAACTTTTCATGTTTCCCTTACCACAGGAATTCCTTATAACCCTCAGAGTCAAGGAATTGTTGAGCGTGCACACCGCACACTCAAGATTCAATTACAAAAGCAAAAAGGTGAGGCTTTTCCTCCAAAATTTACACCTCATAATAGACTTTGCTTGGCTGTATATACTATTAATTTTTTAAATTCTACTAAGGATGGTGTCACAGCAGCAGAAAGACAATTTAATCAGGTAAAGAAAAGGGGGTTAGGGGGTTAGGAAGGGTCCTTTGGAGGGATCTTCATACTGGACAATGGAAGGGCCCCAGCCCACTACCCGCCTGGGTAGAGGGTATGGTGTGCTTGGATCTTTCCAGAGAATGCAGAACAGCCTATCTGGGTGCCAGAGTATGCTGTCCGGATATATCATGGGCCCATACCCAGAGGGGGAGTTGATTCCACCTCTCAAGAAGTAGATGCTGGATCTATGACAGTGATGCCTTGGAGACCACACCACAACTGATAGAAAAGGATGAAGCTAGAACCAACCTTATTGACACAAGATACCATGAGATGGTAACCAAAAATAAAAAAGGTCCCAATAGATGATAGAAGTGCATGCTAAGTCCTATGACAAAAATATGTTAATTATAGATAAAATTTTGTCTTTTTCAAATTCTTTGATAAGAGACCTCTGCTAATTGACCTACAATAAATCTGACTAGTCTATTTAAAATCACAAGTTTTACAATTGTAAGGAAATTTGTGTAATTCAATTTGGTTAAAATATATTTGAGTGCACTCTGATTGTGAAAGATGTTTGTAAATCTGTGTATCTGTCTGTTTGTCCAGTCTGTTAAGCTGTTGTTGGAAGTTGCTGAGCTAGTCACCCCTCACACTTGTGGAGCCAATAGTACAAGTGCCCAGACAGGAGTGCCCAATTGGCACGGAGTGCCTGAGAAACACCCTGAGGACATGGGGTGCTGGAGGTGACAGGCATTTTAACCCCGAGAAC
Organism: Hydrochoerus hydrochaeris; assembly: GCA_004027455.1. Taxonomy (NCBI): domain Eukaryota; kingdom Metazoa; phylum Chordata; class Mammalia; order Rodentia; family Hydrochaeridae; genus Hydrochoerus; species Hydrochoerus hydrochaeris. Next base: position 28,065 of record PVLA01012320.1, on the reverse strand, counting down.
ACGGGGTGTAAGAAGCGAGCTAGTTTAGCAAAGGGGCATGAAATAGTCCCCAGGAACTTGGAGAGTTCTTGTGGACACCTAAAACTCTATTTGTTTCTATGTTTGTTTGAATTTGTAGAGATAGTCTGTCCATGTTTGTCCATTTGTGTGTTTGTCTGTTTGTGAACAACTGTTCTTTTGATTTTGAGCTCAGCAATTTTCCTTTTCCTTTTGCATTTATAGACCATTTAATCAAGGTTTATTTGAGTTACAGAATTGCAAAACATGCTTCCACCTGGGTTCCCAGTTAATCAAAATGATGCTAAAGTCAGTTGTGTAAATGTAATGTACATTGTTGGTTATCATAACTTGAGAGTCTCTCATTGTTCAAAAATAATATGTTAAATGTTATCATTGGAGTGTTCTTAGGAAAAATTATTATAAAAATGATTAAACAAAAATCCTTTGGGGCTGGGATTGTTGGACAGGACTCCAATTGATGAGTCAATTGTAAAGTGGCCACCTGGTAACATTTTATCGCTCTTGTTTGTTAATTGGAGGCCCCAATGATCTCCATAGCCTTATGGGAGACACCCCAACTAAATTTATATCAATATTATTGTAATATGTTTATATTGGTCATCATTAAAAGGAATAATACAAAAGGTTTTGATTTAGAAGAATGCCTATACAAAGGTTTTCATATGGTTGTAACAAATGTTTGTTGTTAATCTCATGGTGTATTCATGTATTCATGCCTCCAGATGTACAGGTCTTTAAAAATGTAAAAACAGATTGTTTATGGTAACAAACTTTTGTTTCTGATTCAGACCTCTGCCTCTAACAAATGCTTATGAGATCTACATCCCACTAAACGTCAACAAGTTAGGTAAAATATTTTATGTATTGGATAGGGATGATGAACCAAAAGAGGAGATTTTATGTCCAAATGAAAATTCAAGTGTGTTACAAAATGTCATCATGGGTTTTATGCTACAAATGTCTATGGTTTGATTTCTAATTTTCTGTGTAAAATATGTAACTGTTTGTTAACACCCTGCAGGTATTCGTATGTTAAAACAGCCATGGTTGTTGAAAAATAATGGTTCTATTTTATGTTGTAAGATGTTTGATATTTAGATAAGACAATAATGCTTATAACTACATTGCACTGTTATTAATCTTTCTTCTGGATGTTCAACAACTGAGGTATAGAGACCAATAATTAGATAGGTGGGCCAAGAGGACAGCCAGTATTTTGGCTCTGGCCCTCCAAGGTCAATGAGGACCCAGGACATTAGAGAACCTCTGCTGTGTCATCCTATAATCGGTGAGTCCCTGGTCTTCTGATGAAGATTATGAGACCATTGAGGAAAGGGATCATCGGTGTGGGGTGTGCCGAAGGAGAGTCACCAGGGGAAAAGACCTTCCAAGCTTTCACAGAAAGCAACTTGGTCAAGCCATGGCCATGACTCATCGAAATGGCTGACACTGACGGAAGAACTAAGAGGTGCTATAACTGGTTCCAAGGATCCTGAGGAGACTTAATTGACCTTGATAGATAACAAAAATTGATTGTATTCAAAACAGGCCTCACTTCAGCTTGGTCTTGAACATCCTGCAGAAAACGTGCAACCACTGGAGGCATATAAAACAATGCTAAAGTAATATGTTAAAAAAGAACCTCATATGACTAGTACCTTTTGGCAGTTGCCAGCTACACTGGTGGCTGACTACTGTCACAGATTAATGGATTGCACAGGGTGTCAATTGCAGAATGCAGGGACTTAAAAAAATCTTTGGACTGCACTTAAAAAGTCTACAGAGCTCTCCAACAGCTCCTCCAGCTTTAACGGATCACCCGACCTATGCAACAACAAAACAAAAGAGAAGGTTATGCTGGGAGCCGAGCCATTGAAGCTGGAGATGGATTGCATGTGGGGCTGACGTAAGCCCAGCCCGGAAAAAGCAGAGCAACCAAAACAAACTATGTAAGCAAGTTGTTCTCACACTGAGAAGGCAGGGGGCCCAGGCCTGCAGGGAAACAAGCTACTGGGCAGTGGGGTTGGAACTGATGCTGTTCTCTCGATGGTATAAATAAAGGTGCTGCAGAGGTTGAGCAGTTCCTATCCTCCCATCAGGAGCCTAAGGGCTCCACCTGACCCCAGCTTTGTCTTTTCTTTACTTTTCTCCTCCTCTCGTGGTCCTTAATCCCAAGAACCTCAGGAGCCGCATTGGGTCATGGCACAAGACCCTGTCTCAAAAATGAAATCGAAATAATATTTACAGATGACATCTAAAACGTAACAACACAGAAAAGTTGGAAGTAAAAAAGATAGAGAAAAGTTATCAGGCAAATGTTACCCAAAGGAAGCTAATATGATAATACGAATATGAAAAGTTATTGCCAGTGCCCCTGCTACCATGTGCTGCGCATCTACGCGGTATGAAGCGGTACCTCAACCTTTCTGTGATGCTTCTGAAAAATTTTATTGTAGTTTACATACAATGAAAGGCACAGATTTCCCATACACAGTTGGATGAGTTTTGAGGGGCAAATATTCTGCATGACACATCCAGAACTTCCCCTCGTGCTTCTCTCCAGCCACGCACTGCCCCGGCCAAACACACACGGATGTGACAACCGCTGTCTCCATGCTTCTCAGCCTAGACCATTTCGCCCGGTAGGAACTCCGCATTGAGGTAGTGCGGTATGTATTCGCTTCTTTCCTGCCTCCTCAGTCCTGGAGGCAGAAGGGAGAGAGTTTGAAGCCACTGTTGAGGGCTGAGCCAGCATATCCATCACTCTGTACTTTCAGGAGGCCAGTGGTGACCGGGGCCTCCCACAGTCCAAACGCAGAAGGGTTACAACTTCACGTCCAACTACAGAACCCACCGTAACCAAAGAGCCCTGAGGTCCAAGTGAGGGGCTGCAGGAGAAGCTGCAGATTCTCACCCTCGTTACCAAGCGTGGCCTTGAACCTTTGCCTTTGAGGCTCAGGTTCCCATGTTTCTGTGCATGTGTGGCAGGGGTCCGCCCCAAACTCTCAGCTGTGTTCTAGCATGACTCCTTGTCTCCCCTGGGACCCACCCTATCACCTCTGCAGCAGGGAATGTATCTGAAGCCAGAGGATCCACAGGGCGGGAAGACTTGAGGGATGAACTTCCTTCTATTTGGGAAGTGGGAGCCCAGACTGAAAGGCATTTGCTAATAGATGGCAGAGCTGGAAGTGGCCTTTCCTTTTAGCCTCTGTGTCCCTGCTTTTCTGGTGGCATCAGGAGCCTCTGCACCCCAGGCCCTTGGTTACCACTATGAGGTGAAGGCCTGGTCTGGCACTCACATGGGGATTTGTCCCACATCTCTGACACTGCTTGGCATGATGCATCCTGGGCCTAGTCCTCCACTGGTGCCACCCCCTGCTCACATGGAACTACCAGCTGGCCAGGGCTCGTGCCAAGGCTGAGAGTGAGGAAGATGTTGACTGAATATGAGGTGAAGGAAGGGCCCTGGAGGGACAGAAGCTGTCAACACATTTCAGGTGAGAAGAGGTTAGAGTTTTGGAGAACCAGTAAGCTCATGGCAGGGTCCCCCAACACAATCTTAACTTTAAAATTAATGCTCATGTTTAAAAACACGTGCCCATGGTTAAAGTAGGAATGGTTTCACCCACATGTTATGGCTCCTGTCTAAACATCACCCCAAAGCCTCATTTGGTCATTGGTGGGGAGTTTTGAAGACAGCCGGATTAGGATGTGTGAATATGGATAAGGATATGATATGGGATTAAGGGTGTGGATATTGGGAGCCCCACCCTGGGTGAGAGTTTCACCAATCAATAGGCTTGTAGCTGGGTGAACTATAAAGGGAAAGACGGAAGGCAGGGTGCTGCTGCTGCTGCCACTTGCTACTTTGCTGCCTCCTGCCTTCTGTGCCATGAACTGTTTCTCTGCCCCTCTGCCTTGCAGGCCTTCAAGCCAGCTGAGTGTGATCTGAAAGCTCTACACACTGTGAGCCAATTAAACCTTTCTTCCTTTAACTTGGGGGTGTCAGGTATTTTCTCAGCTATGAAAATAGTAATTAAGACCCCCCTAAAGGATGTATAATAAGAAATTATGGTTTGCTTTTCTTATTTCTAATGAAAGTTTCTCCTTCTGGAGAAACATGCTTTTTTTTTTCTTTTAAAAACAAAACAAAAAAGGGATAAAAACAATACAGAACTTTTTAAAAAGAAAATTAACACTGATTAATATATTGCATATCATTATCTTGAAGGTGGTTGTTCACATTATAAGATTTAGGCATGATAAAAATGATCACACAGTCAGACAATGAAAACACTGTTCTTTTTGGTGAACTAACAGAGATTAGTAGTATAGTCATCTATTTTGTATACATTTACACACATATATGTGTATGTATATATATATATTATCATTTCCTTTCTTTTTTCCTTTCTCCTATCCCAGTTGCTCTTTTCTTTTGAGAACTTTATTTCCCCTTTATTTTCACAATATCTATTGTACATTTTGGATCTTATTTACTCTTTTTTTCAACTTGCACTACAGAGACAATGTGATATTTATATATGTGAGTCTGACTTATTTCACTTATGAGTATGGTCTCTATTTGCATCCATTTACCTATAAAAGCCCCAAGTTTATCCTTCTTTATAGTTGAGTAATACTGCATTGTATAAAAATGCCACATATTTTCTATCTATTCTGCGGTTGATGGGCATTTAGTTTGTTCCCAAGATCTGGTTATTACAAGTTGTGCTGCTATAAACGTGAGTGCACATATATCGCTGTGGCATGATGTTTTCAATGCTTCTGGTGAAATACCTAGACGTGCAATAGCTGGATTAAGTAGGACCTCCAATCCTAGTGTGTTGAGGAATTTCCACACTGATTTCCACAGTGGTTGTACCAGTTTGCACTCCCTCCTGGAGAAAGGATCCTTTCTCCTCACAAGCCCCCCAGCATTTGTTATTGGTTGATTTTTTTGTTTTCTTTCTTTTTGGTCTTTTTGAGACAGGGTCTCACCATGCAGTTCAGGCTGGCCTTGAGCTCACTTTGTAACCCAGGCTGGTCTTGAACTTGCAATGGTCTTCTTGCCTCAGCCTCCCCAAGTGCTGGGATTACAGGCATGTGCCACCATGCCCAACTAATTGGTTAATTTCTTGATGATAGGAATTCTTTCTGGAGTGAGATGGAATCTAAGTGTTGATTTAACTTGTATTTCTCAAATGACCAGTGATGTTGAACATTTCTTCATATATTTATTTACCATTTGTATTTCTTCATCTGAGAAGTGAGTGTTCATCTCAGATGCTCATTTTTGGATTGGGTCTTTGAATTTGGGGAACCTCATTTTTTAAAATTCTTTATGTCTTCTAGATATGTCCTTAGTCTGAAGGACAGTTGGCTAAAATTTCTTCCCATTCTGTGGGTTTTCTTTTCATCCTTTTGGTGATTCCTTTTGATGTGCGAAAGTTTTTAGTAAGATGAGATCCCTGTTGTTGATTCTTTGAAGTATTTCCCATGCAGTTTGCATTTTGTTCATGAACTCTGTGTTTACCCCTATGTCTTCAAAATTTCTACCTACGTTGTCTTCCAGTAGATTTAGTGTTTGTATTTTAATGTTAGATCTTTGATCCATTTTGACTTTAATGCATGGTGATAGACATGGGCCTAGCTTTAAGTCTTTGGCATATGAAAAGCCAATTTTTCCAGAACCATTTATTAAAGAGGCTATCTTTCTTCAGGTAAACCTGTTTGACCCCTTTGCCAAAGGTAAAGTGGCTGAGTGTGTTTGTAGCTGTGTCTGCATCTTCTATTCTGTTCCATTGATCCTCAGGTCTATTTTTCTTTTTGCAGTACCATGCTGATTTTACCACTGTAGCTTTGTAGCATAATTTCAAGTCTGGGATTGTGATGCCTCCTGCCTTTCCTTTGTGGCCCTGGATTGCCTTTGCTATTTTAGGTCTCTTCTGGTTCCAGATGAATTTTAGGAATGTTTTCTTTAGATCTGTGAGGTCTGCTAATGGTATTTTCATCAGGATTGCATTAAATCTATATAACAGTTTTGGGAGTATGGCCATTTTCAGTATGTTGGGTCTTCCTATCCAAGAGCAAAGGATATATTTAGATTTTCTGATATCCTCTTCAATCTCCCTTTTCAGAGTACTATAGTTTTCAGTGTATAGATCTTTTGTTAGATTGATTCATAAGTATTTCATTTTTTTGGATGCTATTTGTGAAAGGTGTTATTTCCAGAATTTCTCTCTCAGTGAGTTTGTTGTTTGTGTAGAGGAATGCTATTGATTTTTGAGTGCTGACTTTGTATCCAGCTACACTGCTGAACTTAGTTATTACCTCTAGTAGTCTTTTGGTGGAGGTTTTGGGGCCTTCTATGTAGAGTATCATGTCATCTGCAAATAATGATAATTTAATGTCTTCCTTTTCTATCTTTATTCCTTTTCTCTCTCTTGTCTAACTGTTTTGGCTAACATTTCCAAAACTATATTGAATAGGAGTGGTGATAGTAGATATACCTGTTCCAGATGGGCTGGGGGTTTTAGATTCCATTTGGCCTTTTCATTTTGTCATTTTCACCTCTTGGGTTAATATTTAGGTCTTTTCAATCCCACTAGTCTTGACTGTTCATCGTTTGTGACTTAGGGTCCTACTGTGTGGCTGATTTCACCCACTTGCTGTGCCCTGCAGTGTGGGAGAAGTGCCAGTCACCTAATTTACTCCTGTGGGGCCAGTTGGATGAGTCCTGTATTCTTCCTAGGCTGACTAGCTTAGGAGTATTGATGTGAGCCAACCCTTAGCTCGTATTGTTATTGTGGCTTCAGATTGTTTCAGGTCAACAGACCCACCTGTCCACCATGTATGTACCTACTGTGCCACTGGGGGTCTTTTGGGTTCCTCTGGGTTGGGGGAGGCCTCCCTGGCATTCTCGCCAGCCCACCTGGGGTTTTCTGTATGGATGAAGGGCTTACTCATGCTCTTTCCAACCTACCAAGATCTTCCAAGTGGGTGGAGGGTTTTCCAAGGCTCCTGCCAACCCACTGAGGTCCTCTGCTTGGTGGTGTTGGTGGGGACTCACCACACTTGTGCTGGCTCACTGAGGTCCTCTGTGTTGGGGAAAGAGATAGCTGAAGCTCTTGCCAGCCCACCGAGGTACTGCAGGTGGTAGAAGGGTTGCTGATGCTCCTGTGGGCTGCTGAGGTCATCCATGTGAGGGGGAGGGGCAGCTGAGGCTCCCCTTGGCTGCTGAAGTCTTTTGGGGGCTGAGAGAACCTGTTTTGTTTCATCAGTGCTTTATTTTAGCTCTTTAGTTCTCTATCTCTGAGTTATTTTCTCCTTGCTGGGCCAAAAACTCAACAACCACTGGTTAAAGGAGGAAAGGGTTATTTTAGCTCACAGTTTGTAGAGGTTTCATTCCATAGTCAGCTGGTTCCTAGGCAGAGGGGCATCACAGAGGAAATCATTCATGGCATGGCAGCAGAAAGTAGGAAGGGATCAAGGGAAGAGGAGGGCATATAGACTCATTAAGCCACGCCCACAGAGACCCACTTCTTCCCACCAGGCTTCACCTTCTAACATCGTGACCAGTTATAAGTCCGTCAGTGGACTAATCTAGTGATGAATATTACACACCCATGGATCCACTCACCTCCTTAAAGTCCCACCGATAAGTACATGAGGCTTTGGGGGACATCTAGATATAAATCATAACACACTCTCTATATCATATCCTTGTATTTTAGAATTGGTCAATTTATGTTACATGAATATTTATACCTGTTAACCACCCCTGTTTAACTTCTCTGTATCATTATTTCCTGTTTTAGTGCTTTATTGCTTACTTTTCTAACTTTAAAAATTACAGACATAAACTCAAATTACAAACAGTATCAATTACAAACAGTATTTGTGTTATTTTCCTATTCCTGCTTTCATAAATGATTACAAATGTGTAAATTAAAACAAATCATTCTTTTACAGTTTTGGAGGTGAGGAGTTCTAAACCCAGGTATTGGCAAGGCTGTTCCCTTTCTGGAGACTCAAGGGAAGGAAGACCTATCTTCTTGCTTTCCTAGATTCTAGAGGACTCTCGAATTCTACTCCATCTTCAAAGTCAATAGGATAACATCTGTCTTTTTTCTGGTTCTGTCCTGTAAAGACCTTCATACATAATAAACCCAGACAAATAATTGCCTTGCCTCAAATTCCTTAATTTAATTGCACTTGCAGAAGTCCCTTTTACCATCTCGGGTGGCATACCCTTGAGATCAGTGAGTATCTTTGGGGAGCATTATTCTGGTTTCTCCATAGTACAGTCTAGGTTATTTTGGACAGTTCCATTGTTTCTCTTTTTCGTGAAACCTTCACACAACCCTCTCATCCTTACACATGTCTCAATGTAAACAAAAAATGGTGAGAACACTGTTGTGGTCAGGGGTTGTGTGGAGAACAATTAGAATCAGGACCCAGAATTTATACTATTATTTATGATGGTCACCCAGAGTTTAACATCAGAAAGAGCAGAAAATCTATCCACAACACTAAAGACCCGGAATATTCAGCCAAGAACCTGGATCCCACAGCAATGTCCTGTGTGAGTCCAGATGAAAACATAGAGCCCATGACAGTGCCTCCCACGAGTCCAACTGGAGGTCTAGAGCCCATGAGAAGGACTCGCACCAGTCTGTTTTACGGATCTGTGCTGGGAAGGTCAGTGGTGGAAGCTAGAAAGTCTATGCCAGAGGGGTGAAGCAGCTGTGCTGGTAGGTTGAGGTTTTACACTGGAGCCAAGAAGTCACACTCAAAACAAGGACCAGGGCTGTCCTGAAAAGCACCACAGCCATCCTCAGTGACATGGAGGCCCCGAGCTCCTCCGATGATAGGAACAGTTGAGTATATGCCAGAAAGCCAGCATGACAAGTTTGTCCTGGAGATTAAGCAGCACGTCTTCCCCTCCAGAGCCAGGAAGCGATGCTCGATGTAAACACCAGAGCTCTCCCAAAGTGAACCACAGCCACTCTCACCAACAAGGTCCCAAGCTCCTCCGATGACAGTGGTGGAACTCACACTGGGGGAGCTAGTCAAGACGAGCTCCTCCAGGAGAACCAACGGCTCAAACAGCAACACGTAGGAGAACCCCTGATGCCTTGCTTCTCCTTCTGCACGTCTCTATTTATGCTGGCAACTTTCCTCAGGCGGAACATCTATGCTCAGCACTATGCTGATTTAATTCAGCTGGTGTTAAGTTGACCATCAGTTTTTAATCCATAACAAACACCTTACTTATTTAGTGCTTCCTAATTTTCCCCACATTATGACATGTGGAAAATAACAGTTTTGAAGGTTCTTGGGAAAAGAACTAACACTGCTCGTGACGAGAGCTAAGTCTCAGGAGCTCCAGATTCAGCTGGATGCCCCAAGGGGCTACGATGTCAACATCTCAGCACCCTTATGTTTCATCTATGGCTCCCCATTGGCCACCTCACACCACTGGCAATGTTCTTTATGATGAAGAAATCTAATATGCTTAAAGCTGCTATTTTGATTTACTCCTGGTGAGCAGCATGTGGAGGGGCATGTGGCTGGGTCTCATGCATGTGTGACAACGCTCCTACGAGTGTGGTCCTGTCTGTAGGTGAATACAGATGTCTGCCTGGTGATTCCTTTAAATCCCTTTCACATGTGCCCCTCCAGGGCTGCGTCACATCTGGGGAAGTCTCTCTCAGGCTTCTGGGCACCGGTGTTGGTGACAGAGGGGTCCTATTTAATCACAGGAAGGATGAGATCTTGAATAGCTTACAAACTTTTTCCGGGGACCTGACATTGCATATGTCAATTACTCTTTTAATAGATTTCTTCTATATATTTTTACCCTCAAGCTACTATTGGTAAAATGGGTTATCACCATTACTTCCTTTCCAATCATCAAACATTACCATGAGTCAAAATGATGTTCCAGATTAGAGGCGTCTTGTAGTCACACTGGCTTGCGGGTGGCAGCAGCACTTTTCCTAAGTGTTCAAGCTGAGCTTCGTTCCCTTAGGGGCATCCTTGTTTTCACTTCTTCAACTCTGGCTCATTTACGTTACAGAACGATGTCTCCTCTGGAGTCCCCAGCATATGGTATACTGATGGTGTCTGGCCTCTTAATAGCAGTTTTATCTTTCCTAAATTCTATTCCCAAATTAAGGCTTTTAAAATTCATTTTCAGGACTTGCAAGTATTTCATGAACTCTTACATTATGTTGCTATAGCTTACCAAATAGTTTAAATTATAAGAATTATAAATGCTTACACAATAGCAGGTAATTACTCGAACCAGCCACAGAAGTTCCCTGAGTGAGAACAGTGGCATTGTTCTCTGGATACTGATACAGTGGAGAGAGGCAGGGTGGCATTTGTCTGTAATCCTAGCTTTCTGGGAGGCTGAGAGAGGTAGACTGCCAGTTCAAGTCTAGCCTAGTCTACTTAGTGACTTGGTGAGAGCTTCTCTCATAATAAAAACTAAAACAGAAGGGTTGGGGATGTAGCTCAGTGTGAAGACTCTGGATTCATTCCCCAGTACTGGGGATTATACTTAACCTGAGTATGTGAATGTATATCAGGGCCTTTAGGAACACTTCCTGAGGGACTGAAGGTCTCAAGGTGGATGCCCGGATATTGAAAGCAAAGAAGAGGTAAGTGGAGAATGTAATTAAGTGAGATGAGACCATTATGTGTCACACTTTTTCTTGTCTTTTCTTCTAGAGTTTCATTATGCATACAAGCAATGAAACACATGCCCTCCTTTTTACATAAAAGCTGTATCATTGTTCTGTTCATTTGATCTAAAGAGTGATTCATGTCTAGTATTTTCTTATTAAATTTTTATCTGGTGACTTATCCATTAGTTCAAGGAGGGGTTTTCTACTATGATTATATCACATCTATTCCTTCCTTTATATCCATTATTTTGCTGCATGTGCTGAAGTGTTGGCAATTTCAACACTTTGATGAGATATTGTTATTAAACAATATTGTTGTTTTTTGACCTGAAGCCTGTTATTTGCATAACCTTAAAGAAAAATCTGCAGAAAGGAAGAGAAGCCTTGATAATGCATACCACTCAAACATACTGCATTGTTGTCTCTTTAAAAATCATTTATCCTTTGAGAATATAAGGAAAGATCAGTGTGGCTCGACCCCCAAATTCGCATTTCCAGTAGTAACCATAGATGAGATGCATATTTCCGGTTATAAAAGCAACGTGTGCTCGTTGAGCTGTTATGGAAAATACAGCAAGCGCAAAGATTATGACTGTTTCAAAACCCACACTCAGGGAACTCAGCCCAAGCTCCCCTAGATTGCACCCCTGGATTGCCAGGAACGCGGTTCTTCCTGTAACTGCAGCATTAGGCCGGTAGGTGGTGCTGTGGAGCAGAGGACGGAGTGGGCCTGGAGGCGGAGCACGACTTCACGTGACCCCGGCCTGGGCTCCAGCGTCACGTGACAGGGTCCGGAAGCGGCTGCAGGGCAGCCGAAAGGATGGCTAGGTCCCCGCGCTGAGCTGACCGGCTGCAGTGTGCGGAGGCAGGACCCGGAACCGGAGCCGGAGCCGGAGCCCAGGTGGTGAGTGCCAGCGCTGCCCGCTGCCCGCGGTGGCCGGCAGAGCGGGTCCCCTGCACACCGTCCTCCCCACGGAGCAGATGCTCCGCGGCAGGCTCCCCCGGGTGAGGGACCGGACCCGGGCGCGGCAGCGACCTCCCGGAGAGGCGGAGCGGGGCCCGGGTCCTGGCGCGGCCTCCCTGGACCCAGGGAGGTGGGGAGGCATCCTGTCCCATTTGACAGGTGAAGAATCAGCCGGTCATTCACACCACTAGCTCGGGCTTTTTGCAAGCTCCGCAAGGGGGCTCGCTCTCCTGGGCGGGAGAGCCTGCCTCGCCGGCTGCGGGAGCGCTGCCCAGAATGGCTAAAAATGGGACACCGGGTCTCGGTATAGACCTGCAAGACCCTGGGGAGTCAGCTGGTGCAGCGCCCTCCTCGGACGGCAAGGGAAACCGAGGCCCGGGAAGCGCTGGCTAAGGGCTTGCCGGAGGTCACCCAGAGTGGCTGGGAGCCCCGTGTCCCTGGGATCTAGCAGCCGTTTGTCTTCCCCTCGCCCGCCTCCCTAGGGAAACTTGGCTGTGCAAGGCCGTAGCCCCCTCCTCCTCGGAGTCCTCAGTTTGTTTAGCTCTGCATTCTCCACGCCTGGGGTTAGATTGGCTCTGGGCGTGGCTCCCTGTTTGTACATGATTTTTTTCTGCAGACTCATCACTCTGTCGGCTTGGTTGCAGAATGTCCTGCAATTTTGTGTGAGTCTTATGAAAAATAGGAAATATGGTTTGGAGCATGCCCCTGGCTCGGCTGTGCCGCATTAACCGGGGAATGGAAAGGCCTCTGTTTTATTTGTTCTGTACCTTGGCCGATTTAAATGGATGTTTTGCAGTTCTTTGACGCTTGTTGAAATAAGATAGCACGACCTATTGGAAAGAAAGGAGGTGCGGATGCAAGAGATTTTGTTGCAGCGTTGTCAGCCACTCAGCCACCTTAGGTGACTGCCATCCTGTCCTAGGGGATTGACTCCCTTCAGCTTTGATGTTCTCTGCATCGAGGTCTTTTCTTCTTTTACCCAGAGTAATTAATCTTTCTCCCCATGTCCATTAAGTACCAGCCTGCAGTGCAACAAGACTTCATCTACTTGTCCAGAAAGTGGTTTCCTGTATTGTTTGACATGAAATTTTCCTCTTCTCGTCTTCTCTATATTATGTCAAAGCTAAATACTGACCACCGAATGTAATTTGTTTTTTGTGATCAGGGCCCTCGTTGGATTTTTTCGTTTAGTGCCTAGTTTCTGGTATTCCTTAGTATACTTTTTGTTTTTGTACCAGGGATAGAACTCACGACCTCGCACTTGCCAGGCAGGTGCTTAAGCCACTGAGCTAGACCCCCAGCCGGTATACTTTTCTTTAAAGATGTTCTAAAGAGGCTGTGTGCAGCAGATACTGCTCTGGTGACAGTTAAGTTATTGTGCTCCTGTTTTTTGGTTGTGTCTTTTTAAATTGCCTGCTCCTGGGTCCTTACTTTCTCTTTAGACTGTGTAGCTGTTCATTTAGCCTTATCTTCCTGGTTGCCCAAAGTGCTCAGAGCTGTCTTTCCCTCTTTGCAAGCTATGTGAGCAGGAGGGTTCCATTTGCTTTCTGATAGTCCAGAGACCGCAACTAGGAACATCGGCAGAAATGTCAGAAGGGAAGTGGTTTTTGGGTGAGCATGAAGACTTTTAAAGAATTAGTTGTCTTCTGCAAGGGAACATGGAGGCTGGGGCTCCTGGTCACCATGGTCATGGTCACTGGGTAATTACCTTGGAAGATGCTGCAGATCAAAAAACTGTCGGGTAGAAGATGGGCCTGGCAGTTTTAACTTTTCCTCCCTTTGATCCCCTGTCCACCTTGAAGGCCTCAGTTCTTTACATGTTTCATAGCTCAAGGGTCAGGTGCCGAGGGCATCATTGCTGTTAGTGAAACATTTCTTCTCCCTTGACCTGAAGGGAGATTCTACACCTGCTGGGTGAACAGTCTCTTGTTTATGCTTTTGCTGGCCTGGTGCTGATAACCCTTCCAGAAGGGAGTTACTGATTAGTACTGCTAATACTTAGAGCAGCGTTTCTTCTTCCCATTTAGAAACCTTCGTTGAGGCTGTTTATGCACAGCCCAGGGCTTGGGAAAATCCTTTGGCCAGACCTTTTGGAGGTGAGCTCCAAAATGGACATCTGTGTAGTCAGTGTGGGGTCCTTGGGCTGGGGCTTTCAGTGTGGGGTCCCCAGGATGGAGCCTTCAGACTGTGCCAGAATAGAAACCACAGGTTGCTGTGTTGGTGCTGAGCTCTCCCCACCCTGCCCCCAACACATTTCTCTTAGAAGTCTGGACACTGGGCCGGCTTTCAGTGACCTTGTTTTGCGGGAAGGTCTCGTCTGTGCTTCCCTTTTTCTTCAAAGCCAGGAATCTGCCCTTGTGGGCTCCTAAGACGCTCATGGCACTCAGATCCCTGTTTCTGAGACAGGGCTCTGGCTCAGCTTCCGGAGTAATAAACGGAGAAAGTACTGTAGAGTTTCTGTAGTGAACCTCCTGGCTTTCCTCCGTGAGTGTCTCCGTAGTAATAATCACAGTCCTTTCCATTGATGAAGGTCCATGCCCCAGACATCATACCTAGTGTTTATCTCCCTGGCGATATTGTGATGGAATTGATGTTAATGATATCTTTCAGGTGAGGGAGTCAAGGCAAAAGGAGATTAACTTGGCTCAGACTTGTGCAGATGACTCCAATCAAAGTCCCCCCGTCCCAGGACTGAGGGTTAAATGAAGGGTCTTACACTGAGCTGCATCCCCAGTCTTGTACTATCTTTAAGTTTTGAGACAGCATCTTACTAAATTGCCCAGGCAGGAGTTGAACTCACAGTCCTCCTGCATCGGCCTCCCGAGTGTCTGGGATCACAGGCAGGTGTTACCGTGCCCTGCCAACTAGCGTACCCTTTGCTGTGCAGAATACCTGCTTCTCAATCACGCCCCAGGCTCTAGGGCCCGTTTTGTTCGGAGACTTTAGAGAGGGTAGGTACTGTGCAGCGTGGCGGAAGGAACTTTGGACTGGGACTCTGGATGGCTGGAATCTAATTTCCGTTTTCCTTTGCCCCAGCTGGGGCCTGGGACCGACAGTCTGTTTTACGGTGAATAAGGAAGCTACAGCAGAATCTTCCCTGAGGTCACACGAGGTCCTAACCCTTGGTGGCCTTTGTGACTTAGGTAAAAAATGAGGTGTTTGCCTTCTCAGCAGCTGCTGGGCAGGACCTGCTGAGGTCAGCAGCCGCCCTGGGGCTGGCTGAGGCACTTTGGTGGGTTTGATGGACTCTGTGTGATGCTGTTTGGAAAACCACTGGTGTAGAAGGCGTCGGCTTTCACTTCCCTCCCTGCAGACTGCAGGCCGCCTGCCAGTCTGTGTCCTAGCCTGTCTGTAGAATTCCAGCAGCGGGGAAGAGGACATGTGTGCAGTGGACTTCAAAATCCAACTCAGAATTATTTCAAAATAAGGGACAGCACTTTGAGTGTGCAGGTGTCACCCATGTATGCCCTCTGGCAGCAGGCGAGGCCTGAGGTATGCCCATCATAATGAGTTCATATACATATATATATATATATATATATAATTTTTTTTGGTATTGCTTTGTGTAAACCTGTCTATAGTTAATGTCACCCAGAAAGCTGGTTAAAAATAAAATGCTCAAAAAAAAAAATGCTCCTGGGAATGCAGCCTGGAATCAGATTGGGTCCTGAAATCCCTTTTTTTCCTTTTTCTTTCCATTTTAATCTATTTAATTCAATATGTTCCAAGATATTATCATTTCAACATATAAATAGTACAACATTATAAAGTCTTTTTTTTTTGCACCAAGTCATTGAAATCTAGTGTGAAGTCATCTCAGCTGCGACGGACCAGATTTCGTGGTGCAGCTTTAGAATATTTTAGCATCTCTTGAGTCCTCATCTGCCTTTATTTTGAACAAACTCAGTCATTAAAAAATTGAATTTCTGGAATTTTAGAAGTGTACTTAGCATCTTGTGCAGGTCTCTTAATTCTATATCAAAATAATAAAATAACGATGGGGTTTGGGATGCAGGACCCTTGGGTGGGTTGATTATACTCTTCTGAACCCTGATAACTGCTTCAAAATGGAAACAGCATTTGAATGTCAGAAAAGAATTTCTGTCTTTTCCTTAAAATATCACTACAAAATTCTACTTAAAAATTCCTCACCTCTATAAATTTAACCTGTGATTGTTTTTTCCCCCAAATTTAGCTTGTTAGACACATTTTCCGTGCTTCATGCAACACACTGTGTTTCCAGCTGCTCATTTTTGGTGCCAGGCTTCGGGTGTATTTTATAGATTAAGGAGAAACGCTTGCCTACTGATAGGTTTGAAAGACAGTGTGTATAACGAAAAAGAAGGAAATACATCGAGGTTATTGAGATAGTTGCTATTTCAGTGCGATTTTGGCTGACTGCTCTCACCAGCAAAAACACCTCCCCCCCTTCCCATCAGACTTTCTTTTCTGGTTAGTCTTTTGGGTCTGAATATGTTACAGGGATTTTAACTTCCTGTAAGTGGACCACATACTACACCGCCTTTGTTCCTGGCCCCGAAGAACCTGAAGGACAAGCTTGTTTTCAACGTCAATGTATTGCAACCCTCGTTTCGACAGGTAACGGGTTCCCATGAAAGCTCCCACAGCACGGGAACCGGCAGTTGGGACAGTAGACTTGGATATCAGGCTTCATCAAGGGCAGGATGGTCCTGGAGGCCAGAGCTTCAGGAAGAGATGGCCTGGGTCACCAGAAGGGGCTGACTGCCCCTGCAGTGTGTGGATGCCTGCAGAACAGCCCTGGGCAAGGGCTTCTGCTTCGACTTTGCCAGGCGCAAGAAATGCTTTCTTTCCTGGACCTGTCTGTTCCATTTGGACAGCTGTCTGTGGTCACAGGTCCTTCCTATTTTGTAGCCAGACAAAGAGCTACAATCTTTCATTTCCACCCCAAAGAGCAAATCTAATCCATATAATGACCTTTAAGGACAGTTCTTATGTCTCCTGAATTACTGGGTTGAGCCCGATTCTCAGTGCCTCCAACCATTCCTCATTTAGTTGACCCCCCATGTTGCTGTTCCTCACTGATCGGGCCTGGAGCCCTGGATATAGCCGCTGTCATCGTCCCTGTTACCTCATGCTGTCCAGGGCAGAGTACAGTGCGGGGGTAAATGGACCTACCTGTGCTCACCTACCTGGCTCCGTCCCTTCCTAATGTAACCTAGGCTTTGACTGACTTGTCCTCAATCTAGAACAATGCAGAACATTAAAAGAGAGGAGACAACTAGATAAGAAAGAGTTTAATGAGGGGGGCACGGAGGGGGTCTGCATAGAGAAGGCTGTGGCCACTCCCTGCAGACAAAGGGCAGGTTCTGCCTGATACAGCGTCTGATGGGGTAGGGCTCTGGGGACTGATGTGAGCCGATTTATTTTGTGAGGGTGCAGGGGGTTGGGTGAACCTTTACATGCCTGAGCTTTGGCAGATTTTGGGAGGGAGAAGCCATAGGGGCTTCTGGGAAGAAGGAGGTGTGCATTACCAGGGCACAGCTTTGAACCACTGCCACAAGGATTGTGCTGTCTCTCAGATGGGGGATCTAACAGGCTTATGTTTCCTTATTTGACATCTATTGCTATTGGCTTCTTTTAAGCTCATCGCTAAATGAAGCCCCTAAGTAGGCTTTTTTTTTCTTTTTTCAATTGGCATGTGGTGGCTAAGTCACCTCGTCTATGATGTGCTGTTGCTTATTGCATTTTACATCCCTAGATTTCAGATTTTTGCATTTTCTTAGCAACCTTCTCATGGGGGTAAGTTTAGTATTTATATACAGCATAAACAGGACTCTTTGCAGTGTTTGAAATGCATTCAGTATCTGTACTGAGTATGCGTCCATGGTTTCTTGAACGATGGGAGGAACGGGGGAACTTCAGCAGCATGCAGCGTTCACTTGGGAGCTTGTCATCATCAGATGATTCTGGGAGTCAGACTAGACACTAGCTGTTGCTTGCGTGAGAACACCCCTTGGTTTCTGGACTATTAGAACTAGAGAGCAGCTGAGAGCTATTTTAGTCCACACACTCCACCCCTTCCCCTCACCACACATTTGAAAACTAACATCCTACAAAAAGGAAATTGTTCAGTTACAAAGCAGACTGGTGATGGAGGCAGCCTTAGAATGAGGCCTCTTGACAAGTGTATCTACTAACTTCCTAGCTTCTGCCTGCTTAGCAAGAGGTTTTCAGCTTCTTGTGTTGATACTTTATAGATTTGCCTCCCTGATTCCCTTCTAAATTTAATTGTCCCCAAGCTGGATGATATCCTTGAATTCTTCCAGAAGCTGAGGAAGTGAAACCCTCTCCAGTACCGAAGCAAGGCAGGATCCCCCTGCTGAGATCTGCAGGTCCTGCTATGGTGTGAATATGGTTTGTCCCCAGGGAAACTCACACTGGGGCTTGGTGTCCAATGCAATGGTGTTGAGAGGTGGTGGCATCTTTAAGAAGTAATTAGATCATAAGGGGTTTGCTTCACCCTCATGAAGGGGTTAATGTAATTTTCAAGAGAATGGGCTGATTATTGTGACAGTGGGTTGTTATGAAGTGATTCCCTTTTATCTCTCTCACCATGTGACCTCTCTTCCTCACATGCCCACTGGCTTTCCATTTTTCTGCCATGCAACCATGGGGCCCTCAACAGAGGCCAAGTACATGTTGGTGCCACACTCTTGGACAGTCTTGGACCTTCAGGACAGTGGGCTCTTTTCTTTATGAATTACCCAGGTTCAGGTATTTTGTTATAGCAACAGAAAACAGGCTACAACCTGTTACTGACTTTTTGTCAAGTCCTTTTAAGTCCTTATAAGATTGTGTGGGGAAGGAAGGAGGAGGGATGTATGTTCCAGTTGGTGGGTATCTTAGTTCCTTTTGCTTTGCTGGGGCAAAGTACCTAATAACGGCAAGTTAAAGTTGGGGAAGGTTTACTTTGGCTCACATTTTGTAGTGGTTTCAGTCTGTAGTCAGTTCCAAGGCAGAGCAGCATGGCAGAGGAAAAAGAGTTCATAACATGGCATCAGGAAGCAGGTAGGGTTGAAGGAAGGAGGAGGGATGTATACCGTTCTGGACGGCACCACAGTGACCCACCTCTTCTCACTAGACCTCACTTCATAACAGCATACCCAGGTGAAACCCATCAGTGGACTAATCCAGTATCATATAACCTTGACTCAGTACCACACACCCATGTTCCAGTCACCTCCCAAAAGTCCCACCTGAGTGCCTGAGACTTTGGGGGGACATCCAGATACAAGCCATAACATTCTGCTCTTGACCCCAAAAGACTCATGTGCATTTCTTTATGCAAGATACATATGGTCCATCTCTAAGAGTTGCCAAAATCCCTGACAGTTTCAGCACTGCTGAAAAGTTCAAGTCCAGAATCTCATGTGAGATTTAAGGCATTCTTAGCTGTGAGCACCTATAAGAATGAAGAGAAAGTTAAGCACTTCCACTATTCAGTGGCACAAGATAAACATTCCCAATCCAAAAGGTACAAATAGGGGGACAGAGAGGAATGGCATCAAAGCAAGACCAAAATTTAGCAGGCAAGCATTAAGTCCCACAGTTGTATGTCCATCCTGCAGGGTCGTTTATGGAAAGATGTGAAATGGAAAGGGCTCGGGTGGCCCCACTACCTGGGTAGTAGCAGTGGTTGTGTCCTTCATGGCTTCTCTTTCAGACTGGCTTTGCTTACTCATTCTGGCTCTGCTCAGACGATCCATATTTCTGGCTTCTCCAGTCTTCTGGGGTCTACACTGCACTTCCAGCTTCAAACTCACAGCTTCATACATTGCCCTCTCAGGGGCACACTGCCTGACCTTTCAGGTCTTTTTCTGAAATTTGGGTAGAATTCTTGCATTCTGCCTAAAACCAGCCCTATATGGATAATCCCAGGGTCTGCCACCAGCTGGAGCAGTAGCCAGGCTTCCTTCAAGCCAGGGGTTGAATGCCTGGATTGCTGAACTCTATGAGCCCAATCCTGAGAACCTACCATTCTGGACCATGGTGCCCTGGGGATCACTTCTCAAAGCAAAGTCTTTTGCCTTTGCAGCTTTGACCCTGCAAAGAGTAGAGCCCTGCTGGCTCTTGTAATACTCTCAGGCCATCTTTTCTCTCGTCCTGTTCCTTTTCAGCCACCAAGTTCTCCATCTTTGTAGGCTACAATTTTACCAAAGTTTCCTTACCTAGCCAAACCAAAAACTTTAAAAATCATTCTGCTGCAACATTTGCTCTGATTTTGAAGGCATAGCTGCTAAAGACCCCCAACAGTAACCATGCCACCACCTCAACATTATACTGTCAAAATTTCTTCCACTAGATTAATTAGTCTGCTTCCTTTAATTTCAGACTTCTATAATGTCTCTGGACATGAACAAAATGCAGATGAATTTTCTGCCAAATTATTAACACACATGGCTTGGAGTCCAACTGCCAATATGGTCCTTGTTCTGAATTGAAACCTCCTGAGCCTGGACTTTATCAGCTGCATTTTATCAGCATTCTGGTCATCTGTGCTCTGACTAGAATCTCCCATCAAGCTGAGCTTACAGAATTTATGGCTGCTTCTCCAACTGACATATTGCAAACTTTTCCCACAAACTATTTCCAAATAGAATCACCTGGTCATGTGTAATCCCAGCAACAACCCCACTTCTGGTATCAAAATCTGTTTTAGTTATTTTCTCATTGCTGAGACAAAGTACCTACTACCCACAAGTTAAAAGGAGGAAGTTTTTTTTTTTTTTTTTTTGTCTCACAGTTTATAGAGGTTTCAGTCCGTAGTCAGCTGGTTCCAAGGCAGAGCAGCATGGCAGAGGAGAAGGAGTTCATGACATGGCAGCAGGAAGCAGGGAGGGAGGAAAGAAGGAGGAGAGATGTATACTGTTTTGGGTGGCACCCACAGCATCCTACCTCTTCTCACCAGACCTCACTTTCCAATGTCACACCCAGGTAAAGCCCATCAGTGGACTAATCCGGTATCGGATACCCATGACTCAGTACCACATAGCGCACTCCAGTCACCTCCCAAAAGCCCCACCTATGAATGCATGAGGTTTTGGGGGACATCTTTAGGCCATAGCAGTAGGAGAAAATGGATCATCTGCTACTGGAGTGCAGCTAGTTTTCAATAGTTTCCAGGAACTGGCTTTTTGTGGAACCCTTGGCAGAGAGTTGTCCTTTAGCAGCTGGTATTAGGTCCTGAAGTGTTATGGTTTCAATCTCAAATGTCCCCCCAAAGTTTGATGTAGTTAGAGGTAGGGTTTGGGGGAGGTGATTGGATAATGGGAGTGCTATACTCATTGGTAGATTGGTTTATTGATGAGTTCATAGCTGAATGCGCTGTTCGTTAGGAGTTGGGGACTGGGGGAAGAAGTGCGTCCCTGGGGGTGGGCCTTTGGAAATTGCATCTCCTTCCCTGGCTCCCCTTCCCCTCTGCTTTTATGGGTTGAGCACCTTTCTTCTTCAGTGCCCTTCAGCCAGGCTCTTTCTGCCTTGGAGCCAGTGGAACTGTAAGCCGAATAATCCTCCCCTGCTTTTAAGTTGCAGGTGTTGCATATTTTGTCCTTGTGATGGGAAGGTGATTAATACAGGGTGAATGGGTGGTTGCAATGGTAGTGGGATGTCTGGTCTCCTTGTCAGATTTCCAAGACTGCACATCAGGCTCAGGTGAGGTCCATCCACATTCTCCCAAGGGTCAGAATTTTTAGTTCTAGTGTTGATGTCAGCGTACATTTCCCCTTTCCTGATTGTGTGTTCTTGAGGGCAGGAAGTTGGCTCTTTTTCACTAATATCCCTCACAGCTCCCTGTATTGCTTTCAGTAGCTGTTCCAAGTTCAGACTGAGCAATAGGACACACATTTTCTGCTTTGCTGCTCCCTCCTTGCAGCAGGGCAGAGCCTCCATCTTTGAGGCCTGGTTGTTCATGTATAAGGTGAGGGTTTGGAGAGGCCTCTGTAGATGATTTCATTCTCCAGGTCTCTGGGTGTTTCTTCAGTTCCCAGAGGGTTGCTCACAATGTGTCTTGGAGCAGCCCTTGCTCCTGCTTTTCTGCAGCAGCATCATGAAGAGAATCCACCAGTGGGACTCCACCCTTACCAACCTTCACCCACACACAACAGGAAGGATTGCTCCTCTCACCATCTTTTAAAATTGAGCAAACTCATAAAAATTAAAAGGAAGATGGTGTGGGGAGAAAAAGGGGTGTGAGACCTTCCCTTCCCTTCATAAAGATCACTGCTGACAGTCCTGTAAAAGACAGAGTAATGAGTCAAGGATAACATTTGTTTAATTAAAGTTTTTCATGACAGAGACTCCTTCAGAAATGGAGATGCAAGATAGGCATGGCGGTGGATGCCTATAATCCCAGCACTCTGAGAATTGCAAGGTTGAGCCTGGCCTGGGCAGTTTAGAGCCTTAGTGAGACCTTGTCTCAAAAGCGCAGAAGAGGGCTGGGGTGTAGCCCAGTAGGAAGGTCCTAAGGTTCGTCCTGGGAGGGAAGCCCAGCAAGGCCTGAGCATTCAGACCCTTCTTGGCCTCTCTCTGTGGAGTTCCTTCTTCCTCGTCAGGCATCCTCGAGTGAGGAGAAGGGAGGAGAGAGAAAGGAGAGAGAGAAAGCAGAGGAGTTTGGGTATTAGGACCTGCCCTTGGGAAGCCCAGCTGGGCTGCAGTTCGTGATTCTCTTGCATTAGCTCCCCAGAGTGCTGGGCTTGTCGATGTGAGCCACACTGCCCAGCTCCTGGTAACTGCTAACCAGTGCAGGACAAGCCTGAGGTCATGGTAGAAAGGAGGGGATCAACACTGGCATTTCTTGAAACCAGTGGGGAGTTTGAACAGGATCAAATGATCCAGCGGGT
>PVLA01012319.1:31185-45711 GCA_004027455.1 Hydrochoerus hydrochaeris | reverse complement strand
GGAGGTGATGGAAAAAATGATGATGGTGATGGAGTGTGATGGCAGAGGTGACACAGAGGGTATGGTAGTGATGAGTGATGTGGCTGGCTGTAGTCATGGCACAGCAGTGTTGTGAACAGCACACCACACTTCACAGTGTTCTGGTAGAGATGTTGTCTCGCTGGGTCACTGTGTTGATTTAAGAGGAAGAAAAATATAGGAAAAGCCTCGAAGGGAGTACATTAGAAAGACTCATCAATGTTAAAGTAGATTCAGTCAGGTTTAGTGGTGCACACCTGTAAACCCAGCACTTGGGAAACTGAGGTAGGAGGATTGTTTCAAGTTCAAGACCAGCCTGGGTTACAAAGTGAGCTCTAGGCCAGCAGGAACTGCATAGCAACACCCTGTTTCAAAAAAAAAAAAAGATACAAAGTAAACTAACCCTTTGCAATGAAGACATATACGAGGTGATCAAAAATAATGTGTGTGTTTAAATTCTTAGAAAAGAATGGCAGCCGTAGATCTCCCCCAAGAGCCTCCCCTTTGCTTTGGACACACCTATGCCATCATTTTTGCCTTCTTTGGTACTGGGACTGAACTCAGGACCTAGCACTTGCCCAGCAGGCACTGTGCCCCTGAGCTATATGTCTGGCCCTTTGCCACTTGCTGAAACTGCTCTGGAAGTCCTCTTTCATGAGTGTCTTTACACAGTGTGATCAAAAACATGGTGAATGCTGCCACCAAATTCCATCAGTAGAAAGGCAGGTTGGTAAAAGCACGATGCTGTGCCCTCATCCGTCTTATTCACTGGTACTGAGCAACTTCTGGCTCTTTCCCAAAGACAAAGTGACCATGAAATGTCAATGTTATGAACTGATTCAGGACATCAAGGCAGTCCTGACAGCACAACAAAAGACACTCAGGAAGCAACCCTACTAGAACTGCTTCAGAGCGTGGCAAGAGCCACAGGGTAAGTGTGTTCAAGGTGAGAGGGAGGATTTTGAGAGGAAATAATGACAATGCGTCTTTTACAGTAATTGGCTTTTTATTTAAAGACACATTGTGTTTTCCTATTACACCTTATACATTTTAACTTAGTCTAGTTTGGTCACTAAGAAGCATTGATTGCTTCCCTGGTGTTTGCTAGCACCCCTCGGTGGCTGACTCTGTCCCATTTTCTGTCTCAGCTCAGGCCCACCTCCTGAGCCGCAGACTTGGATACCCAGCTGTCTGTGGGCACCCCATGCCCCTGACACAAGTGTGATCCAAACATCTGTCAAGGGTTCTCAGAGCAGGAGAACCCTGTTTCAGAACCTCACTTTTCAGTATGCAGAAAAAGGTCGAGAGCTATGAAAACAGGGAAGCTATGGGACTTTCTCTTAAAGAACTGTGTAAGAGTAGAAACTTCGTTACTGATGGCTTTAGTTCAGGTGCTGTGGTTTTGAGTCCCAGTCAGAGGATGGAGCAGTCCTGCCAACCAGGAGTCCCCAGGAAATGGCTCTGTGCAGACCTGTGCTGCCCCTGAATGACAGGCATTCAGTAGGCCTTGACAACAGATGCTGAAATCCATCTCTGAGCGCATACACACTTCCTGAGTTTTCTCTCAACTGATTCACTCACTGACTTCATTGGTGTGAATACAACAAGATCCATGAAAGAAAGACGGAGCTCTGAGGAGTAAGTGCAGGAAAGATGCCCTGTGCTCACTCTGAAGGAGATCAACCCTGTTCGCAACACCTGAATGTATCTCCAGAGCCTGAAGCACGCCCTGAGTAACATCAGAGCCACTGCATTCAGTCCTGTGGAACTTCAGCTCCAAGGGACCAGGCTGAGGGCAGCACATACCCCTCTGCTGGCTGAGTCAGCGGGGCGCCACTTGTGCAAGCACAGTGTCCAGGACACCAGGGAGCCCTCATTTCCTGGAGGGACTGAGTGTCCAGGGTTCTGGGAGATTTCTGGAGGGAGGCTGGGCCAAGAAATGAGGCACAGTTCTCCAGGAAGACGCTGAGCCCAGCCATGGGCCAGGGCTGGCAGTCTGGAAGGTGGGGAGAAGCTGGGGACGGGCAGGTCCAATGGAAGTTGGCCTTGGAGACAAGCTGCAGCTTGCGGCTGCCTTGAGAGACTCAGGCCAAGAGGGTGGTCATCAGTAGGGCTCTTCCAGGCTCTCTGTCCCCTGGTACAGCACTGGCTGGTCCTCACCTTCTGCATAGCCTCCCATCCCGCACCAGTGAGATGTAGTGTCCTGGTGCTACCCCATTGACATGGCCACTGCTCTGTGGATTCCCTTGCAGGCACTCTGTGAGCTTTCGGCTTAAAGCAATTCTCTGTCCCACAGTGAACTCTGGGCCTGATGGGTAGCTCCTGAGGGCTCTATCTCAGGGAAAGATGACAGTGTGTACTGGCAAGGGGCCTCTCAAGCTCCATGCCCAGCTCTTTTCACTGAGAGTTCCTTCAGTCACCACACTGCCGCAGTACAGATCAACTCTGTTTGTCCTCTGACTGGGCTGCACTGGCCGCCCCTGTGGTTTGGCAAGCTGGCTGCTACTGCTCATTGTTTGCCTCTATGCTGCTGTGCTGTCCTGTGGCCTGGCTGAGGCAGAGCTCAACAGTGAGCAGGCAAGGGCTTTCCTGTGGGAGGGGCAGGTGCGGGAGGACAGGAGGACGTCTCCTAACCTGGGGGCCAGACAGGAGATTCGGAGGGTCTACCTGGAGCTCAGACTCCTGCCAACATTCTGCTGCCACCCACAGGGATTCCAGGTGTGTGCTAATGAAAGAGACCAGAAAGCAGTGGCAGAAAGTGGGAAAGTGACAAGTCCATCTCCTTCTAGTTTACCTGACCATTCGTTTCATGGCAGAAGCCAAGCTGGTGGAGGGAGAAAGCTGGGCCTGGGAGGAGAGGCCTGTGCAGGTCACCCAGGGCCCTCTTCAGTCCGCATGTACAGCCACTGCAGAGCACAGCAGGCGTGGTGTGGGGCCCTGCAGTCTTGCACCACTGGCTGCCTTTCACAGCTCCCTCAGGTCACAAGCAGCCTCACAGATGGCCTGGGGGACCAGGTCCCGAACTCATGGGCAGTGCTGCTGACAGTCTGAGGCCAAGGCTCTGCAGGGGCCAGGCTGCAGGGCATTCCTCCTCCAGATGCCCATGTGGCCACACCCAGAGACTCTGGGGGTGATGCCCATGAAGATGGTGACACGCACTCACAGATCCCTCAGGGCCAGAACCAAAGGACAGTGGGGTGGAGGAGAGGGCCAGGCTGGAGGAGCGGAAAAAGAATGTCCACTCAGGACACACACCCCGGAAACCCAGGGCCTGGGGCTGTCAGGCTAGCATGATCCACCCTGGCTGCCCCAAGCCTTGCTCTGATTCCCGCCAGGTACCACCGCAGCCTCCCACCTATCTGCTGTCCTTCTTGTCCCTGCAGCTACTACATGCTGGAAAACAGACCCAGGAACATCTATGGCATGGTCTGCTACTCCTGCCTCCTGGCGCCCCCCAACACCAAGGAATGTGAGTGCCTGGGGAAAGCGGGCTCCTCCCCTGTACTTGCCTCCGGTGCCTGAGGTCCTGGGTTCTGTCCTCGTTGTCCCAACATAAAATAAGCCCTATCTATCTCCTAAAAAGCAAGGGGTCATGGGTGCAAAGGTATCCGCGACGCCTAGGGCAAGTTAGGTTCCTGCCCGTGTTTGTAAACACAGGAGTGCAAGAGAAGTAGAGACGGTGCAGGACTAACCCAGGACCCACACGCCCGGGGACCCCGCTCTGCCCTCTACGGCTCCCTGTGTCGCCCGCGATCTCGTCCACATGAGGAGTAGAGGGGTCGGTCTGGGTCTACAGGGCGCAAGGGGAAGTGGGGCAAGCCGTGGGCAGGGGCGGAGCCTTGACTGAGAGGGGGAGGAGCCTAGCCTGGGGCGGAGCCTAGGCCGGGGGGGGGGCAGAGTCTTGGTGGGCGGGGCCGAGCTCGGAGCGCCGCCCCAGAGATCCTTCTCCCGCTCCCCCGCCCCCGCGGCAGCCCCGTCTCCTCTCTCCGGATCTGGACCGACGTGGGCAAGTGGCTCTGAGGTGCCGCCAAGTGGGCAACGGCGGGCCCTACTGCCTGCTTGGACTGCTACTGCCTGTCGACCGAGGAAGGAAACCCCGCCGGGGTCTGACCGCCACCCACGGCCCCACGTCCTCAGGACTGAGGTCCCGGGACACCTAGGGAGGCCGGCGACGCCCCCAGCCACCGGGAGCGCGTGGCGTGTGCACATGGGCGGATGTGGCGCAGTCCACGAGTGAAGCCCGCTTCCCAGGCTTCCTGGTGCTGACAGCAGGCCCCAGGGACCTGCCACTGCCTGCTCTCACCATGATTCCAATATGTCTCCGAGACAGAAAGTTTCCCTTTTCTTCACCGCCCGACTGAGACACGGGCTCTGTATACTAAAGGGTCGGGTCGGCACTGCAGGTATGCAGTCATCGACGCTGGACACAGGAGACAGATGTGCCCAGTCTCCTCCTAGCCTCACCCATCCCGCCCGGCCCGTATCCCCATGAATCCTTTTAGGTGCAAACCCTCTGGCTACTGTGCAACCCAAGAGCAGGACGCACTCGTCACCAAGCGTTGTGGCTTTCTGTCCCCAGCTATCCTGAGGGTACTGTGTGACAGGCAGCGGCTAGAGCACCAACCAGAGGAGCCAACAGGAAGAACTTCTGTCAAATGTGTCTGCTCCCGGGAAAGCCACCTGTGCAGCTTCACAGGTCACTGTGAAGACAAGAGGGGGCATGGCGGGCAGAGCATCAGAAGTGCCCGTGCCAGATGTCACGTGTCCAGACGTCACGGTCTGGGAGTTGACATGGAATTTGACAACACCAGGGAAGCGCTGAGCCAGACCTGCAGTGGCCACTGTCCTGCATCCGCAAGGATTTCTGTCACCTGTTGGTGAGCAGGACCTAGCGTCCAGTCTAGACTGGCTCATGCTGGGTGTTTTCCTGGAGCACAGTGCCATGCTGGAGACCACAGCAGGAGTCTGCACAGCTGTCTCTGAGGAGCAACGTCTGGACCCTAAAGTGCTGCTTGTTGCCAGGGACTTTTAAGAAGTGGATTCTGAGGCAGCCGGTCTGGCCGGCCCTGGGCTGACCACTTCTAGCAGGGTCTGACCTTCTCCTGAGAGGATCCACAGCCAGGGGCATGAAGTCCAAGGGCAGCCTGGCTCACAGCTCCAGAAAACCATGCAGCCAGGCCCATCACAGCCCCTGGGCCCAGAGTGGAGGCACAGCTCATCTGAGCTGGTGCTTATGGCTTCAGCTACACAGGCCTCGGGGCTCATCCTGTGCTGCATGGACGCAGACCAGAGCAGAGGGTGAGGACCCGAGTGGGGGGTTCGCCCGTCTCCTGGGTCTGTGGTCTTTATTGGCCTCCACTGAAGCCAAGTCCCAGGGACATCTCACACAGAAATGCATCCATCTGTGCTGGAGGGGGACCTCATGGCACTATCGGGGCTGCCAGCATGGAGCTGGTCCACATCAGACCTCATGGACATGACCCAGGGCTTTGTCAAGTGGGCATGTACACCTGCCCAGGGGCCTGCAGAAGTGCCAGCCTGGGCAGCTGAAGGGGGTCAGCAGCCACTCTGTCCCTATTTGTCCATGACCACAACTGGTAACAAGGCCAGTGGTATGGGAGCCAGAACAGTGCCAGCCTGTGACCCCAAAGCCTGTGCACTCTGATCCCACAGGCTAGCTTCACCCGCACTCCTGGCCTGTCACATCTGCTCAGCACGGCAGTCATGCAGCACATCACAGTGGCACACTAGTGCTGCTCTGGTTCTGTTCTGTCCTGGGTCTTCAGGATTCCTGAGTAATGATGCCAGGGAGGTTCCAGGGACCAGCTTGGACCACACCCAGGGCAGCCCCATGGACTGCTGTTTTCCCTGTTAACATGATGATGGTGACAGGGGCCACAGGGGACCTCGCAGCGCTGAAGTCAGCCTAGTGGCCTGAGACAGCAGGCCTCACCTCTGTTCTTGTCACCCATTCTTATACTTGGAGGGCAGAGAACACTGAACTGGGGACAAACAGATCACATCAGCTGCACATAGTGCTGAAGCATGGCCATGCCTGGCGGGGCATCCTGGTATGGCTCCGGCAGTTGTGGGCGTGGCTGAAACCCACAGGTCCTTCTGAGCTGTTCTGGGGCTCTGGAAGGCATCTCCCTCCCTGCAGATTCTTGGAGGACAAGGGCTCAGGAAGGGAATGCAGAGCCCAAAGGGACCGTTTGGTAGGGTGGCTACAGGGTTCAGCTCCAGTCCTGGTGCAGACGTGGAACTGTGAGGCCTGGTGGAGTCCTACCCCTCCTCCCCACAGTGCCCATCTTCTGCTGGGCTGTGCCCCAGACAATGTCCCTCTGGGCAGGGAGCACCTGCTGGGTGGTGCTGGGGATGACTCTGGGGCCCAAGCAGATAGGCTAGCTCTGAAGCAGGCTGCTCACGCCATCTGGGATGTCATCATGTAGCAGCCTCTCTAGACCATGGGCCCAGGCATATCTGTGTCCCTGTCTCTGACACTGTCACCTGCCCTGCCTACAAACCTCAGCAGGAAGGGACTAGAAGGGAGAACGATGAAGGTCTGCAGACATGGCACACACTTCTCATGAGAATGTCTGGGCCCCTTCCAGACAAGTCCATTTCCTTTCAATGTCCTGTTGGCTCTAGAGCGGGAAACTGGGTTTTGCTTGAACTGGGCCACCAGCCCCATCTTGCTTCCTGCTGCTGGCATCTGATCACTGGCTCCTAGTGTAACACGGGAGGCAGCACAGCTGCCATGGCCTTGCTGCACACTAGGCTGGATGGGGAGGCTGAACTGGAAAAGCAGAGCTCCTCCTCCGAGGCAGGAGGAACTTCCAGTTACCTTTGGCCTGCAGGGAGCAGGTGGCATTTCCCATGGCCTGCCTGGCAGCACAGTCCCCAGCCCTGGGCCACAGCATCTCAGCCATCCTGCAGCTCTGCATCCTGTCTGTGAGAGGCAGGGAGGGGGGTGGCTGGCCAGTGGCATGGGCCACTCAGTCGCTTCCACCCTGGCTGGCTATATCCCTGCTGAGCCAGGCATGACCCTGTGCTGCCCAGATCTCTGAAGACAGCGGTTTGCTGGCAGTTTGTGTCAGCACCTGGTGCTGGCTGCACAGTGGGCGGTGAGGGGCAGAGGGTGTCACCCTCTGGGAGCCGCATGTCCTAGACTGTGAGTTGCTTCTCAGTAATACAAGCCTAGTTCATGCTCATCTCCAAAAGCAGCAAAGGGCAAGGGAAGGAGACAGAACCACAAGGGCCTTGCACTCACCACTGAGCAGCACTGCAGCCATGGCCATGGCCACCCACCTTGGAAGAAGCAAGGCTGCCATCTGGTCATATTTGTTTGTTGGAGCCAACTGCTCGCTCTTTAGGGATCTATGAGACAGCAGTATTGGCCTCTATTTCCTCCCTGCTAAGTGAGCTTGTCCACAAGGGATTTCATGAGTCACAGCTGACAAGGAAGGCCTGGCCCATCCCAGTACTTGGATGGCTTGATCTCAGCTACTGTGGAAACGTATTTTAGGAAAACCCACAGGGAAATGCACCAAAATCAGCATTAGGTGGGAAGGCCAAGGGCAGATCTTCACCTCTCCTGTTACTTCCTCCAGACTTTTAATAATGAGAGATGCCATTTTTATGAGTAGGGAAGGTATTAAGAGCATATCCATGCTTTGTATTTGAAACATCAGTCAAGCACTACTCTATCCCAGGAAGCCTTTCACAGATCCGCGCTTTCCTCCTGATGGGTTGTGCACAGCCTGCCCATGTTGCTGGGAAACCGAGCTCCACAAACCCAACTCCAGCAGTGTTACTAGGGTCCCATCTCTCCCTCCCTTCTTCTCATCTCTATTTAAAGCACAGGAACCCTGTGAGGTCAGAATGTTCTTTAGGAAATATTAAGCCCTGCTGTGTTTCCTAGAGTGTGTGGCTTGCCCTGCCTTCCTCAGTGGCATCTGCCTGCTTACCTGATGAGGCCACTGCATTTTCCCCACAGGTGCAGGAGTCTCCTCGGGGGTCTCTGCCAACTCTCCCCGCATGTCTGGGGGCAGTACGTTGCCCCCCTCCCAGCATGCCCACAAAGGTGAGGGGTGCCTGGCTGGGTGAGGGCAGCGTGGCTTGATGGGAGGGGTCTGCAGGATGTTCATGCCCTCCTCCTCCTGCCAGCAGAGCTCTCAGGCCAAGGACACCTGGCCACCGCCCTGATCATTGCCATGTCCACCATCTTCATCATGGCTGTGGCCATTGTCCTTATCATCATGTTCTACATCATGAAGACCAGGCCCTCCACCCCAGGTGACAGCCCTCACCCTGCCCTCCCTCCAGACATGTGTCCCTGGCCTGGGGACAGCCTGGCTGCTGACGTGCACCCTCTCTCTAAGCAGCCTGCTGCAGTGGCCCCCCTGGAAAGAGTGTGGATGCCCCTGTGAGCCAGGGTGTGGAGAAGAAGGAGGCCCCAGGTCTGTTCTGTCCTGGGTTGGGGGAAATGGCCAGGGACACCACGCCAAGCTTGGCCAGCTGACCCTCCCCACCCACTCCGGTCCCCTGCAGATGGCGTGGTGATTTTCTCCGAGAAAGACGAGTTTGAGAAGCTGACAGCGACCCCAGCAAAGACCACCAAGAGGTACAAGGCTGGTGGCCTGTGGGGACTCAGCACTGGGTCCCCAGGGAGCTGCTTTTCCATCAGCGTGCAGGGCTCCATGCATCTCACCTGAGTCCCAGAGCTGCTATTCCCCAAGGCAAAAAAGGAGCCCAGCTGAGGGCAGGCAGCTGGAGACTGGAGAGAAGCACAAGCCTGTTCTATACCTGAAGGCAGCAGGGCCCCTGAGTTTTGTCCTCCTGTGCTCTGGGATGCTCGGCCTGTGGTTTCATGAGAACAGCACACTTTCCCAACTTGGTGACTCTGGAGAGGCCCTGAGGCTGAGGAGGCAGCCATAGCTTGCTTGGCTTCAGGGCTTGGGGGTCCTGTGCCCTTTGGCTCCGGGCTGCAGCCCAGTTACTGGCACATTTGATCCTTGAAAAACTCAGTCTGCAGTCAGCTGCAGGAAGTCAGTAGGAACTTAACCCCCACGGGGCACTCTGAGCCTCAGGCAGAAGTCCCCGTGCCCATGGCATCCTTGAGGACCCTGCAGTTATGCCTGGCCTCCGGGACCTGGGCTCCACTCACAGTGCGCTTGGTTACCCTAGAAAACCACCTGCTTTGCAGCTTTGCCTGCTTCTTACCATGACATCACACCCAAGGTCCAACACACAGTCCAGCACCCATTCTGTGGTCCTCTGCACAGCATCCACCCTGGCTGGGCCAGGGAGGGGTGAGCAGGCACCACCTCACCTCGGTGTCTCCAAGATGTCCCAGGAGCCCCAGGTATTGCAGGTCGCCCCAAGAAGGCTACTGGGAGGAACAGGGAGCAGCACTGTGTCCTCCCACTTGGCACCCCACCCAGAGCCAGGGGGCACACAAGGACGCTACAGAACTGCCCGTCCACACGGGGCCACAGGCCACCCTGGCTCACGTCACGGTACCTGGCTGGCTACACTGGGTGGCAGGCCCCTTGAGACGGACGTGGTGTTACCCCAGGAAGGATCACTGTTCCCTGCTGGGCACAGCTTCCTGTCCATTCAGTGTGTACCCCTTTGTCCCCAGTGAGAATGATGCCTCTTCGGAGAACGAGCAACTGCTGAGCCGCAGCGTGGATAGTGATGAGGAGCCGGCGCCTGACAAGCAGGGCTCCCCGGAGCTGTGTCTGCTGTCGCTGGTGCACCTGTCCCGGGAGAAGCCAGCCCCCAGCAGCAAGTCAGCTGGGGTAAGGCCCAGCAGGCTCTGAAGTGTCCCCTCAGTGCCCCCGTGGGATAAGCTCCAGGATGGGGCACTCCTCCTAGCCACACCTGGTGCCAGCCAGGGACAGGGTGACAGGGCAGGCAGGGGGCAGGAGCCATCTCCCTCCGTATGCTACCTCATAGGTGAAAATGCAAAGAGACAGGCCTTGGTAACAGTGATGTATGGCTATGCACATGTGTACACTATGCACATGTGAACACAAAAATGACACACGCAGTCAGCCCTTTGTGTCTGCAGTTCCAAATCAATGGTTCGACCAATCCCAGACAGAAACTACTACAACTACCAAGCCTGTGTGCATTCTAGGTGCAGACTTCCTCCCATTCCATGCAAGCAGCAGCTCAGCAGCTCTCTATGCAGTATTTACGCTACGTGCTGTGAGTGACCTAGTGTGGACAGTACGTGGGGGCCACGCACAGGTTCTGGGTGAACATCGGGTCCTTCCACATGGGAGACTTAGGTATCAGAGTCCGGGGTCCTGAGGCCCCAGGAGCCCAGGAGCCATCGTACACACCTCTGCAAACTTCTTTCCACATTTCTTTCACACTGAAACAGGCTCACTTACACACTGCCCAGGGCTTTTAGGTCAGAGCAGGCAGCCCCAGCCCATGTGCCCCTGCTTGGGTTCCTGGACACCAGCTATGCCACTGCACCAGGGCTTGGGCCTCAGCAGTCCTGCCCAGCACAGTACGGCAGCTGGGGGAGACGTCCTGGGCCTAGGTCTGGCCAGTCCTGCTGGAGCATCATGTGACCTCTCTACAAGGCCATATGTGCAGGGACCTTGAGGGGTGTGGCTGTCACAGAGGCCGTGAGATGGAGCTCCTCAGCCGAGGCTGCTTAGCGCCCATCCTTGCCCCAGGGAAAAGAGATTGCCTGGCTCTGCCCTTGGCCAACTGGGCCTTACCCTTGGTCACTCTGTCCAGAACCCTGATGCCAGCCCACCTGCATGTCCAGTGCAGGCGAGAGGACCCAAGGGTGCCAGCCTGGGCCCGAGGGAACCTCCTCCCTCCTGGCCATATGCGAGGACCAGCTGCAGCGCCTGGCCTTTGGGCCAGGTCTCTCCTGGCCAGGGCAGAGGTGGAAGCAGGTGAACTCTCAACTCTTGCAGATCCAAAGCCGAAGGAAGAAGATCCTGGACGTGTATGCCAATGTGTGTGGTGTTGTGGAAGGTGAGTGTGCCAGGCCATATGGAAAACTCGGCTTGATGTCCCAGGAAGGCAGAGGCCCCGCTCAGTGTCCCCTGCACCCCTCCCCCACAGGACAGGAATCATCAGTGCTTGACAAAGGTGTGGAGCCCAATAGTGGATCCAGGCAGCTCTGATGCCCATGCCCACTGGCCTGGGCAGTTATCCAGTAGAGTCAGTCCCTGAGCTACAGGACATGTCCAGGGAATCACATGGGCGATGTCATCTGCCACAGATCTTATGGGGCTAGGTGATAACAGGCATCCTGGGGCAGTTCGTGCTTGTCCCTAGCAGTCCCCCCACCCCTTCTGAGGTGGACAGTGCTGGCCCAGAACTCCCACCTCCTGCCACAGCAGCCTCTCTGGTCTAATGGAGGCACCAGATGCAGCAGGTGAGTGGCCAGAGTGGATGTGGCAGCATCTGCTCCAGAGTGACCCCCATTCCTGAGAGTGAACCCCTCACTGTCAAGGCCAGGCCCCCTACCTGGCAGGGAGGCAGGAGGGGAGCCAGGTACCCTGATATTCATGAGCTGGGGACCTAGCCAGGTTTCTAGGCCGCCTGTGGGATGCAGGGTCTCCCCAGACTCAGCCCTGGTCCCACCTCGCCTCAAGAACCCCGAGCACAGGGCCCCCTCTGACCACCAGTCACACTCTCCAGGCCTCAGCCCCACAGAGCTGCCCTTTGACTGCCTGGAGAAGACGAGCCGCATGCTCAGCTCCACGTACAACTCCGAGAAGGCTGTGGTAAAGACCTGGCGCCACCTGGCAGAGAGCTTCGGGCTGAAGCGGGACGAGATTGGGGGCATGACAGATGGCATGCAGCTCTTTGACCGCATCAGCACGGCGGGTTACAGCATCCCTGAGCTGCTCACCAAGCTGGTGCAGATCGAGCGGCTGGACGCAGTGGAGTCACTGTGCGCGGACATCGTGGAGTGGGCGGGGGTTGCGCCGCCTGACTCCCCACCCCCGGCTGCTGCATCCTGAGGACGCCGGGGACTTCCCGTCCTGCAGGAGCTGGCATCTGTGGGCTTGGCAGCTGCGGAGTCCAAGCTGTACAGGGTCACAGCGCACCTTACAGGAAGCAGCCCTGCCTGCTGCCCCACTGAGGTGAAGGCTAGGCAGCCCTCCAGCCCCCTGCATCTCGGGAACAGGGATTTTATCCACTGACCGCCAGGATTCACCTGCTGGACACCCAGGACCAGGGAACCAGACCCTGCAGAACAACAGGTCCCTAAAGAGAGGAGGCTCAGCAGGAGGCAGGGGACACCATGGGGGCAAAGAACAGGGTGAGAGGGGCGGGAGGCCACAGATGCGTTCAAGTCCTGAGAGGACACAAGGGCTGCCCAGGTGAGGAAGGTGGCAGCCACGTGGCAAATCTGTTATGACAGTGTCCCGGGCTCCCTGGAGGGAGCCTCACTGCACGACACCATCACTGCCTCGCAAAGCCTGTGTCCCACTCCAGGGATGTGCGAATCCCGGGCCAGAGACACTGGTGAATGGTCTTACGGTCCTGGGGCAGACAACCTGTGTATCAAGACACATGCTGGGCCATGCTTCCGCAGGCCGCTTCTCCCAGACAGCCCTCTCCTGTCCTCGGCCCAGCAGAACTCAGCCTCTGGTGCTGCAGTCAGGAAAGGGTGTCTCAGCTGAGCTGGAGAAAGCAGCAGATACCACAGGGGCTTCACATGGTGAGCACAGTACAGGCCAGCAAGAAAACCCAAAGATGCGTACAGCTGATTCTCCACACCCCCCGCAGCTGTCTGTGCCATCCCACAGACTGCTAAGTAAAACCAGGCCTTGCCAGAGCTATTTGTGACTCCTAGCACTGCCAGTGAAGGAATGCACATGGCCTCCCACCATGGGGTGCTGGGGATGCCGAGGGGATGGCTCCTGGGCTGGAAGAGTTAATGTCATCACCCAGGGTCCTGCTGCAGCTGGGTTCCAAAATCCCTTAGTGCGTCCTGCAATCTGCAAGCTAAGGCTCCAGGCCTCCGTTAGGTCTTCCTCTTGGGAGCCCCACAGTGCCCTGCTGGTGATGGGAAGTCATCACACCCACCTGTGATTAGAGGGCAGGTCACAGTGAGCAGTGTGCAGGCTCCATCTGAGCCTGCCTTGGCCTCAGCCACTGCTCTGGGCACCCCGCTGTCATGTCATCTGCTTACCTGAGAACACCCAAGGAAAGCTTGTGCTGTGGGGATTCTGACCACTGAGTCCAACCTCGCAGGCCTCCACTGGCTGCTTGCCGTGAGACACTCACTATTTTGCAGTACTGAAATACGTTCAGAAAGCACTTCTAGCAAGGCCAGGGCGCTTAGCAAGTGAAGTCTTAATTGTGAACATGTCTACTTGACTCTATGTATGTAATTTATTATATTTTGTAATCTAAGTGAACACATGACTGAAACACATTGTCATGTGAGCTCTGTGTCCATGTGTGTGCATGTGTGCAATGGGTGCTGGGAGGAGACCATGCTGGGCTGTCAGCAAGGTGTGATCAGACTGCAGGACCAGCCACTGCAAAGCATGCAGCTGACCCACAGCCCAGGCCACCCCTCTGCCAAAACCAGCATTGCAGGATCCTACAAAAAGCACCCAAGCAATGCTTCCAGGCTGCCAGGTTGTTCACAAAGCAGTGAACCACACAGCTACTGCTGTGTAACAAACCTGCCCCCAAGTGCAGTGGCATGAAGTGGTCATTTTTCACCCTAGCTCAAAGGCCAATGGGGTGAGTAGCCCCTCAGATCATGGCCTCTTCCTTATGAGGGCAGCTCTACTTAGTCTTCCAACATCCTCCCATGGTTGGTGAACCAGAGAATGCTCTCACTGGGACAAGGCTGAGAACAGACCTCCCAAGCATGGGGTCAGGAGGCAGCCTCCCCCAACACACACAAATGGTCAGGCAGCAGCAGCAGGGACATGGGAACAGCTATCAGTCAGCTGCTATCACTGCAACAGTGCCAAGGGAACAGCATTTAAAGAGGAAGGTCCACTGTGGCTCATGGTCCCACGTTGGACATGCTAAGGCCTGTTGGCCACCATGCTTGGGTTGTGGGAGAGGCTGTGGCTAGGCTGCAGGCTGTGGTGGAGCATGGGGCACAACTGCAGCTAGGGAGCAAAAGCGAGGAAGAGAAAGCAGCAGTCCTGTGAGCATTGGACTGACCAGGTATAATGTGACCACTATTAGAGTGTGACCAATAACCTCAGATTCGAGAGGTTTCAGCCATTAGGGTCACATGGAGGAGGCCCTCTCTGAGTCCTCCAAGCACAGGCTAGCACACATGTGTGAGGATGCATACACTATCAGTGTCCCACAGAGCAGGTCCCTGCCCTCAGAGCCCTCCAGGCACAGGCTAGGACACACCTGTGAGGATGCATACACTATCAGTGTCCCACAGAGCAGGTCCCTGCCCTCAGAGCCCTCCAGGCATAGGCTAGGACACACCTGTGAGGATGCATCCACCATCACAGTGTCCCACAGAGCAGGTTC
>PVLA01012319.1:17002-31085 GCA_004027455.1 Hydrochoerus hydrochaeris | reverse complement strand
GGACACACGTGTGAGGACGCATCTACCATCAGTGTCCCACAGAGCAGGTCCCTGCCCTCAGAGCCCTCCAGGCACAGGCTAGGATACCTACACTGTCAGTGTCACACAGAGCACGTTCCCTGCCTCTGTACACCACTGGGTGCTGTGTAGTTTTCTGTCTGTACCATCATGGCATGTCAGAGGGCCCGTCCAGTGTGTGTCCTCTCCTCCTCCCGCCCCTAGTAAACCTTCACCTTGTGTAGGCCCCTACTGTCTGGCCTCCTAAGGCACTGCTGGAGGTGCCGTGTGCAGCAGCAGCCTTCAGGGGCATCTTTGCTCAGTAGTGTTGCGGTGTGTCCTCCATGTCCTGGTCTGGAGAGCGAAGTCTTCTATCACTAACGTTTCACTCGGCAGAGATACCATGGTCTATTCACTCATCCCCCTGGTCTGATCCATTATAATCCCAGTTAACTACAAGGCCATTTATTTCTAAACATGTTTGTTGTTTCCGTGCTTTTCTTAGGTTATCATAATCTTTTTTATTCTGATCAAGTCCTTTTCCCAAAGTCTCTAGTCTGTACCTCTGAGAGGGGCCTTCCTATGCTGCTTAGCCTTCTCTCTAACTCTGGCCTCCACAGCCTCCTGTGTAGCTGGACCACAGTGCAGCTCAGTGCACGCCCGTCCCAGCTGCTGAAGGAACCAGGGGGCTGCCAAGCTCTTCAGATGGATGTGAGTGGAAGGGTTTGCAAGGAGTGGCTTCTGGATAAAACTGCCTGGAGGACACTGCTCAAATGGACTTTGTCAGTTCACAGATGCTGGTTGTCATTTTAAACCACTGCTAGGAGCTGCACTTGTAGAAGTCTGACCAGCAGTAAGTACAAAGTTTAACAATATCATGCAGAACAAAACTAACAGTAATATCATGAACTGGCTTTATATTTATATATTGGTTTTGAGTCACAAACCCAAATCTGACAGCAACCAGCTGAACAAATCAAGTGACCACAGTGGGTTGGGGGTGACCCTCTGGGGCCACCAGTATTCGTCTGATTCAGATTACAATAGATTTAAAAAAAAAAAAAGACATAGAGCAGGGCACAATCCAGTAAGAGATGTAGTACAGGTCTCCCTTTCAAAACACATTTAAAAATAATTTATAGCTGTCTCAGCTTTATCAATGATAACAACAATAAGGCCAATCTGTACAAAGAGTTCAGGCTCACTGAAGTGGCCTGATTATTTCCACACGCAGCAAGCAGCAACCAGGAAGGGAACCACAGCAGACAGACTTTGGTTTGTGCTTGCAACACCCACAGACGCTCTTTTTTATTTTGACCTTGAGACATTTTCGTCAAATGAAAAAAAGGCTTTTCATTTATTAAGCCAAAAAATAAATCTACTTTCTGGGTTTTTTTTTTTTTGGTAGCAGGGACTGAACTCAGGACCTTGCACTTGCTAGGCAGATGCTTATGCTGCTGAGCTAAATCCCTGGCTTGTGCTTCTTTCTAAATCTACATTTTGAAACAATCTTTATATAACCTTGGAATTAGACATTTTTTCCTTAAAAGCATATCATTTTTTTTATAATTTTTAAACCCAAATTACATCTTTTTGCACTATGTATACAAGATTACAGATGTTGACTGGAATTTCTTTCAATAGTCTTGATTTATAGTGAAAACTTAGCAAGTAAACAATTTTGAATTCTTTTACATACCAACATATTATATATATATATAGTTTGTAATAAAAGACCAAAAGTAAACTAAGATTTTAATCACCAAATAATTTTGTATAAACTTTTGCTACAACTTATTGTTAACAATCATTTTGAATTCCTTATGAGAATTTTATGCTCTAGTAGACAATGTTAGCCATCATCTTACTATTTTTTTTTTGATAAGGGCAAATATTTAAAGTATCACAGAAGCTAAGAAACTGGGTTAAGGGTTATGCCTGCGTTTTGTCTTTCACTCCTGTGACACAAGCACCAGGCACCATCTTTGCTACAGGCTCTGCTCTTGGGTGAGA
Organism: Hydrochoerus hydrochaeris; assembly: GCA_004027455.1. NCBI lineage: Eukaryota > Metazoa > Chordata > Mammalia > Rodentia > Hydrochaeridae > Hydrochoerus > Hydrochoerus hydrochaeris. The sequence goes on along the minus strand of PVLA01012319.1, from coordinate 29,075 downwards.
TCTGCATTTTAGGGTCTCAAATCGTTTTGCAGAGACGAGCGCAAACTATCCTTCCCAGAAAACTCAGGTGAAAAATGCACACTGACAATTCTTTAGACATCTGTATTTTGATTTTATGAGCACCTTACCTAAGTCATGTGAATCTGAAAGCATTTAAGGGTTAGTTCCCATTTTTCAGGGAGAAAGTCTGATTTAAGCCTTTCTTCTCTTTAGGGTCAAGTCTTTCCACAGGTACCAACAGGACAGCTGTTTAGGATGAGAACTCTCTAAAAAGTAATACTTTTAGATGCAAAAGCCCAAGTCACCAAAGAAACTCTAGTTGCCCTCCCAGCCAGTGAGCTTTGATGGCTGTGTACCCAGCGGTCTCCAGGGAGGGTGCGGAAGATGCTGCTTGCCTCAAGACCAATTTCCCCACAGCTGGCCCAGGAGAGTGACGTCGGCAGTAAAGGCTCCAGAAGCAGAGCTTCCTGACAAACCGCACAGACAGGAGCAAGTGAAACAGGCACTGCTTCCGGGAGGCTGAGTATCACAAAAAACAGGCACTCAGGACCAAATCCATAGGAAGCACAATTCAAGGAACTGATTTTTGGAAATGCTCTCTTTCCTGTCAGCCCCAATCTAGAGGGAAAGGGAGGGGGGAAAAGGCAGGAAACCTTTATTTCATCCTCCTGTTCTCAACCAGGCTGTAAGACAGAGATGGGGCGGCGTGGCCAGGGTGAGATGGCTGTATCCCATGGCAGCAGAGCGTGGAGACAGGGCAGGGTGGTGGGCTCGGCCGAGGCTCACAGACAGTATGCAGAGGATCCTGGCGGACGCTAGTCTGTCTGGTCACAAGGCAGCAGCACGCAGGAGCAGATGCTGACTGGCCAGGAAAGGACAGCTGGATCTGAAGTCTATTTTTGATGGAGTAGCTCAAGTGACTGCTCAGATGACCAGAGTTTTACCAATACCTACCTTGCAGGGCAGACTGCTAGTATTTCATCTGTCCTTGGCACATAATCTCCAGATCACATTCTGGGGAAAGCAATTTCACGGTGGCTTTAAAAACGAACACCCCCCACCCCCAGCATCAGATGGGTTGTTGCTTACAGGTGTGTCTACACTTTCCGAAGGACCGGCAGCTTGACAAGAATCCTTGAGAAAATCTCCAAGCAAGCTTTGGACACAGTACCAGCACCTCTGGTGTGTTTCCATTTGTAAGAGAAGGCTTCTAACTTACTTGGAAAAGGCTTACACATTTTATGAATATCGGGGTTTAGCTCAGTGGCACAAGCTTCTGCCTGGCAAGCATGAGATGATGAGTTCAATCCCTGGTACCAAAGGAAAAAAAAAAAAAGCTTTTCCTTGACATTTTATGAATATCTACTATTTATTAACCTAGCAGTACTGAGGAGTGAACTCGTGGTCTTTGCACTGAGTGACATCCTGTCCTTTAATATTTTTGAGACAGGGTCTCATAAAGCTGCTAATTTACATGGGCTGGGCTCAAATGTATGACTTCCTGCATTGCCTCCCAGGAGATCACTACCACGCCAGGCATTTATCAAAAAGATTTCTTTTCTTTCTTTCTCTCTTTTTTTTGTATCTTTTTTGAGATAAGGTGTCACTATACGGTTCAGGCTGGCCTTGAGCTCATTTTGTAGCCCAGGCTAGCCTCGAACTCTCAGCAATCCTCATGCCTCAGCCTCCCGAGTGCTGGTATTACAGGAGTGTGCCACCATGCCCAGCATCAAGATTTTTGAAGCTAGTTTTAAGTAGATGTATTTTATAAAACACAATATTGAAAAGTCGTTTAAAATTTAAGCTACTTACATTCAGCAAATTTATTTTTAACAATTATGTTTGAAATGGTCTTTAAATACAGCTAATCATTTAAAGAATCCAAAATGTGCCTCTTTGACATAAGTATTCTTTTCAGATCAAAGACGTCGAGCCACAGCAAGTGGAGAAAAGTTCTATTTTCTCTCCTTTCATCTAAAGAAAGAACACACCTATTTTTTTTTTTTTTACTGGTGACAGCTCTGCTGAGGCACCAGGAACCCTAAGGAGCTTTGCTTCATTACTCTTAGTTTCTTGCCTCTAAAAGTCTAAAGCTGTTTTCCCTTGTAAATGCATCTTTTTCCTAAAGAATTTAAAAATAGCTAATGTCAGAAAGGCGTGTTCAGAGACTGAGAGCAGCACACACAGGGTCTCCGGCCAGTGTTTGACTCCAGGTGGTGACTAATGGGGTGGCTGGTTGGGGTGGGTAACTTTAATAAAAAAGAACCAGGCCTACTACTTTGCCTGAGGGCTTCACTTTTATAATTATTTGTGGGCTTGTTTGTTTGTTTTGGAGTGGGCAGGTACTCAAAAGAAAAGGAAAATAGATTCAAAGTAAGCTGGGAGACTGCAGGCCTTGGCCAGTGCCTCCCGCTCTGCTCCGCCTGCTCAGCTCCCAGCGCCTCCTCGCTCTGCTCCCATCCTAACAAAAATAAGATGGGAAAGCTTGAGTGATTCTCCCAACTCTCCTCCGCACTGGGTGTCATGGCTTTCAGTGCAGAGGAGTGGACCAGAATGCGCCAGCACACAGCTAGCCAGGCTGTGACGGAAGGAGTCTCCACATGCCATGGACTTTGAAAAATCCCATTCCGTGTTTTGTGTGTTTTTTTAAAGAGTATGAAAATTTAGTGGAGAAAAGAAATGGGGACTAGGAATAGTTCCTGAGAGACAGGAGGGGCCCCCACTGACTTACCCCTGTTCTATTCTCTACTCAATCCTTCAAACCAAAAGAAAATTCCATAAACCCTGTGAAAGGCTCGGATTCTGAGCTCAGCATGCTTCTGTTCACACAGGGTGCTTCTGTTACCTGGCAGCCGGTCTTGGCCCTAGGTGCCCATCCCTGACCGAGTCCTCCCTGTGCCCAGAGGGAGCTGGGCCTGCCTGTGACCCAGACAGGAGACTGTTTTGGAGACACAGGCCCCTCGGACATGGTGGTGACTGTCCTAATGGCTTTGGATTGCCTGCCTGGGCCTACCAACGTGTGCTTATTTTTGCTCTCCAAAAGACGTTCAGAAACCAACAGGGATGAAAAAAGTTAGGAATGAAATAATTTACAGATGTGTGTAAGCAACTAAAATCAAAGAGTGTCCACCCTGAAATAACTATTGTCACCCCAGAAAGGGCTTCTGAGACATGACAGTCTTTCACAGTCCCAGGAGGGACACAAGGTCCTTTACTAAGGCAACCTGACCCAAAATCAGATCCCAAAAGGGTCAAAACTCAACCAAAAGGGAGGACAGGAAGCCGCAGGAGATCCACTAAGGCAAAGTGGACTCAGATGAGTGTCCACAAACCTGGGGGGTGCTAGCCTCTTGCAGTGAGCTTGCTTCAAAACCCACTTCTGACCCCTGATCATGTCGACCAAAATTCTCCACCGAGCAGCTCTCCAAAAAAGAAAGGCAAAGTCTATTCAGGGACAAACAGGATTGTAATCTGAGGTAGTGAGCTGTAACAGATGACAGACATACCTGGGGAGGTTGACTCAAGAAGACTTCTGTTTGAGACAGGGTCTCACTACATAGTTTAGCCTGGCTTCCAAGTTACAGTGACCCTCCTGCCTCAGCCACCTGAGTGCTGGGATTACAGGTGTGTACCACCATGCTGGGCTAAGAGGAAACTGTTAAAGGCAAATGGAGAAATGTCCACAAGTTGTTCTCAAACAACTACCTTAGGTATCAGGGTAAAAAGTCAGTTTCTGGGGTAATGTCCTCACAGCAGTAATTGCTGCATGGCTGCAAGGCCCTGTCATGGGGACCAAACTGCGACAGGACACCTGGGTATTTTGGGGATCCCTGTGCCGTTCCAGTGAGCAGCTGGTCTCTGTTACTGCCGCTTTAGTGCAGGTCTTAGAGTGAGGCAGTGGCCCCTGCCTCAGATCTGTGTCCCCACCTACACTGCAGCGTCAGTTTGTCGACACCCACAAGACAACTCGCTGCAGTTCTGACGGATTAGACTGAAGCTACCCAGTCAGCTGGGAGGACTGACATCTTGTTAATACAGAAAAGCTTCCCACTTACCTATATGTTCTTTGACTTCATCGCTTTCCCTTTTATGGAACTTCTACACATTTGTTAGATTTGTATCTGAACACTTCATTTTGGGGAAGTTTACATGTTTTTGCACATTCACCACACACCCTGCAACCCTGCTGTAACTGCTTACTAGTTCCAAGGAGGGCTTCTCTTGCTGCTGCTCATTTCTTTCAGGATCTTTTCTAAAGACAACAGTTGCCTCTGAACAAAACCATGTTCTTTCCCAGTCAGCTCAGTGTGCTAGCCAGCACTTGCAGCACGGTGCTGCTCCTGGCCTGACTCATATCTTTGTGGACAGCTTCGAGTTACTCACCACCAAGTGTCGTTTATCTGGAGGTTTCCTATAGAAGTTCCTCCCAGAGCTGAAGTTTTTCTCTATTCCTGGGTTACAGACAGTTCTTACCATAATGGCTGTTGGATTTTTAAAGAAATGTTTTTCTGAATCTGTCAATACGATTATGTGATCTTTATTCCTGAACCCATCACACGAACACTCACACTGACTGACTCTTCAGGACCGGCCCACCATGCCTCCTAGGTGGCCCCGCAGGTCATGGTGTGTGTTGTGACATGGAGACAGTGCTTGCAGACTCACACAGTAGCCAGGTGCAGCTCTGGGCCATGCATGCTTGGCCTGGCTCAGATCTTTAGCACCGTGAAAGATTTTTTGCCTGCTATGTTAGGAAAACATGGTTTATCTGTTCCCTCCTAAGCACCAATTTTATTCCAAATAATCACATAATTTTAAGAGAGACTTTTCCTAAGATTTTTATAAAAAGTAATGTCAGTGTCATAAATTCTGGAAATGCCATCTTGTACATTCATATTACCTTAAAAAATATTTCAAAAAGTCCATCGTGTCTATAGATTTCATTTACCAAGTTGAAAAAAAATCTTCCTAGTTATCTGTCATGATAAATGATGTTACTGGTAACTTGGTAAAATTGCAGCTACTTCGTTGATTTTTCCCTTCTACAGATGGGCACCAGATAAATACCACAGTCACAGACATGGGCCAGCCTAGCGGTCTGCGCTGGAGGCGGGGCAGCTGCCCTTTGTCAAACCCAGGTTGAACAGCGTGGAGTTCAGGTTGATGCAAAGGAAGGCGTGCTCTGGGTGTGTCGTGCGCTGTAACTCCTGAAGCATCAGGTGAATGGTAAAAAGTTCGAAGAGCTTCTTGTTAGTCCTGCAGGAGAGCCAGTACAGTATTTCTTTACACACGCTTAGGAGATCCATCTACTGACCCTGAGAGGTCACTCATGAGTCAGTGGAGGAATCAGCATTTTTTTCCTTCTAGAAACAGTGGAGAAAACAGCTGACTGAAGGGTTTGGGTGTGGACATGAATCACACAGGTTCCCTGGGAGGTTGTATTAAAAGGCTGAGGTAAGAGGCAGTTTTTTGGCCTTGAAGGCTGCTGGGGATGACAGACAGCGCCTGGGCATTTGGAGCGAGCTGATTTTGGCAGAGGTCTGGAGCTGCAGACTGGCAGGTGCAGCTCCACAACATCCTACCCTGGGCCACTGTGCTCAGCTCCTTGTCTCCAGAAGGAGACCACCACATGCCCTTGCTGACCACCTGCTTACACACGAGGTTGTGCTTGGGGCGCTGCTGTTCCCTGCCCTCCATTCCAGCTCTGCCCTGGTCCTTCCTCTAAATTTGTAATGAACCTGAGCTACAAAATGCATCATGGAGAGTGGCATGCAGTAAATGTGCACTCTGGGGACACTTTTTAGACGTCACATGAAAGGGAGGGGGTTAAAAAACAATTAAATCTGGGTAATGTTACCACAGCCCCTGGCCACCTGGCCTATAGGTAGATTTACTGATTTCAGGTCAGCAGAGTTGAGGCCCAGTGAGCCAGGATGCTGACTTAATTCCAGAACAGGACTAACAACCTGGTGAGCCAAGCCTGGTGTGCTATCAACCACAGCACACTAGGCTTGGTGCCAGTGGGGTTCACGCACCTACTGCCCCCATCTGCGAGTCCCCTAAAAGTTCACTGTGCTCACTGCCTAGGAACAACTCAGCCTGGGGAGAACCTGTGTCAGGGACAGGACCAAGAGATAAGGTGAACCAATGTCAGAATCACTCTGTGAGGGGTGTCTGTCTAGATCTGCCTCAAAGTAAACAGGTGACTACCAAATTCAAGTAAAACAGAGCTTGAAATCTATGCCCTTCATTTATAATTTAAAAGCTGGTCCTACCAGTGTATGAGTCAGAGGAGGAGGAGGAGAAAGCCCCGATTCTCAGAAGAAAACCCAAATCAGTGGAAGGAAGCCTCTAAATGTCCTAAATAAACCCAGATGCTAACATTATTTAAAATCACTTTGCCTGCTTCATTCTCATTCCCTAATGTCCTTCAGCACATAAACGAGGAATTATAAAATACAGTGATCATCTTTCTGATTTTCACATGTGGCACCAGAGAACACCAGTGCACAGGGACCCTTTCCGCTACCGTTGCTTGGTTATTAACCCTGGCTTTAGGGCTCTGGAGTGTAGCTCAGTATCTAGCACTTATCCAACGTGTAATAAACAGTCTCCAGGTTCAATCCCCAGCACCTCAAAAAACAAGTAACCTGCTCTTAGTTTTATACACCATTAATTGTTACATACTGGTTTCAGATAAGCATTAATAGTCATGAATCTTAATTTTCTGTATACACAGATTGGAAATTTTGATTCCACAATCAAGGTTGAGCTGGTTTGGAATTCGTCAAGACCCAAATGATCACAATAAACTATATATCAAAAAATGTTAGAAATATGAAACTCTTACTTGATTTTTGAAAGTTTCTGTAGAATAATACTGAGCTTTTCTAGGATCTGAAGATCAAGCTTAGGAGTTCGAAGCAGCACAGAACAAGTACGAAAAAACAAAGAGTTGCTGCAGGCTTCCAGGAAAGGCTGCAGGGCTTCTGCAAAACAAACCACCAAGCCTTCGGTCAGGAGCAGCTGCGAAGGAGTTCAAACAAAAGCAGAACTGCACAGGCAGTTTACAAACATGACCTGGAGTTCCATTCTTTCATACTTAGACTTTGAGGGGAAATTATCATTTGAAAAATTAAAACGTCTCCTGTCTCTCACTATCACAAAGGGAAATTATTTTCCCTAATGTCAGACTTCTACTAGACAAAGTTCAATGGAAACCCATTGGATTTGTGGAGACACGAGGGGTTCTGGGGTGGCGTAGATGAGAAGGGGATGTAAAAAGGATCAAGGTGCAATACATACAGGATCCTATTTCCCACAATAGATGTGGTCAGTATTGATTGACGCACACATATACTAGCAAAATTCTTTAAATCCCAACTTAAAAAAAAAAAAAAAAGAGTGAAAGCCTTTCTTTTTTGAGACCGAGTCTCACTGTGGAGTTCAGGCTGGCCTCGAGCTCTGTATTCCGGGCTGGCCTCAGACTTGCGTCGACTGTCCTCCCTCTGCTTCCTGAGTGCTGGGGTTACAGGTGTGCACCACCAGGCCCATACTTTAACAAGCTCAGAACTAAGCTCAGTTTGGATAACTGGCAATAAAAGGTTTTTTTGTAGCTGAAAAGACAAAATAGGGATTTTTTAAAAACTAAAATTTAAAATAATTTTTAAAACCAGTCATTAAAGTCAGGTCTGGTGGCACACATCTGCAATCTCAGCACTCTTGAGGCTGAGGCAGAAGGATCACTGCAAATTTGAGGCCAAACTGGGCTACCAAGTGAGTTTAAGGCCAGTATGGATTGCATAGCAAAACCCTGTTTCAGAAAGACAAAACAATAACAAAACCCTAATAATTAAAATTAAGAGGCAAAGTCATAGAAAAGAGAACAAGTAAATCAAAAGATATATGCCAAACTTAGGAGAGAGGTATTCCTTTTTAATGTATCTACCATGATTAATAGAATTACTCTAAAAGAGCTCTTATAAGTCAATTTTAAAAGCTGTACCTTGTATTTTTAGTAATAAAGCACACAAAATTTTTTACAGTAGAATAGTCAAAATAATCTCAGTAAGAATAAAATAATTGGAATTTGTCATTTTTTTACAAAAGCTCTTAACAGCACATGTATACTTTGATTTAGCTTTTCTGCCCCTACAAATAAATCCCATAGATGTATGTACACAACTGTTTATGAATAGGAACCATAGTTTAAAAGCCCTGTTATTATTACAAAATAGCATAAAAATGCATTTAAAGGTATGAGTCACTAGTACTGGCCGTTAGAGAAAAACTTGCAAAGAAAAAGCCTAGAAAATGTTAAATCATGGCCTTATGAATGCTTTCCTCTTGTGAAAAGCTTCCGGAAAAGGAACACCCCCAGGAAAGCAGGCCTGGTCCAACACGCTGCCATCCACAACGCAAGGAGGCCGAGCCAGGCTCTGCGCTGCTGCTCAGGTGTGGCCTGCGAGGGGCAGCGATGGAGCTCAGCTCCAGGCTGGCTCTGCCCCCTCACTGGCCTAGGGCTCCCCACACCCTCCCCCCAGCACAGCCTCGCGGACCCTAGACCGAAACCACTGCATCCCAGGCACGAAACAACTGATGGCCCCCAAAGCTGTCTCTCAGGACAGCAAGGGCGGTGGAGGGCAGAGCGAAACAGCAGCCAAATCGGCGCACGGGAGCCCCCGAGGACTGCCCTGTGCCAACAGCCACCAGCCCGGGAGGATGAGTGCATCTGCTCCTCCACAGCTGTGGCCTGCGCAGACTGCAGCACATCGAGTCACGCATGTGTACCACAAGTCAATGACTCTTAATTGCTGCCACACTTTTCTTTTCTTCTTTTTTTTTTTGAGAGGTCACAAGCAGTTTACAATGGTCTTAAACACACTATGTAGTCCAGGCTGGCCTCCGACTCTTGGCCATCCTCCTGTCTCAGCCTCCCCAGTGTTGGAATTATGGCTGTGTGCTCTGCATCTACCTAAGAGAGTTCTTAAAGACTGATAGCTTAGGTTATAGACACAGTATATAATATACAAGCAGGATTATAAATATACTGATTGAAACTTCAAGCTGCTTCATTAATTATATAGTTTCTTATTTCATATTCTGAGACATGTGATCCACGTGAATTGTATGGAAGAATTTACTATGATACGGCTAAAGGAACTGAAATCAGGACAGACCACCTGCAGGACAGGGTTAATAGGTGGGACTTCTAGGAGTGATTCTGTGCCACTGAGGAATGTGCAATGTGGGGGTCAGTAGTCTCAGTCCCCCTACTTCTTTGAAGCAGCAGACAGTACAGCAAATCCCCAAGCCAACCTAACCTAGTGCTGGATGGGTAGGGCACAGCTGGAGTGCCACTAAGAGACCATAAAAAACTAGTAACTGAAACAGAGATGCTGCGGCAAGCCCATCCTTGAGAATAGCTACATATAAAGGAGAAAATAAAACTAATATGAAGCAAAAAAGCAAACTCTGGTTACAGGACACAATTTAAAAATACTCACTATAATTTTAAGTCAGAGTGCAGGAGATACAAAGGCAACAGGGCTAAAGTCTCACCTGGAAGTCAGCCGATGCTATCTAAAAGGGAGGGGGTTTTATACAAAAAAGTACACCAAAATGGTCACAACAGAAATTTGGGGGTGGGCTCCTGATTCTGAGGCCACAGAGAATGCCTGAAGACAGTGAAGCCCCCTTGATCACAGACATGTAGGGTGCCCAATCCTTCCCACTAGGGGCTCCTGAGGACGTGTGCCAGGCAGCTGCCTCCTCCAAGCTCGAAGGCCAGGCCACTTGAGGCAGCTTGGACATAGGAAGTCCAAAACAGGGAACTGTTTTTAAATCTCATTTCTGAATGAAGGAAGCCAGAGTGAAAATTCCCTTTATTTTTCTTTTGAAATGCATTTCATTACACGATGTATAATAAATGTTTGTTTTTGCCTGTCTGTCCATTCTCCCATCTTTTCACCTGACCAAAGCCATAGGAAGACATCTGAAACTGTGTTTACCTAGAGCTAATGCTGCTGCTTTCTAAATGATGAAATTTGTGGGTTTTTTAAAAAAATTATGACTTCTATATTTTTGTTTCAATATTTTTAGTTCCGAAAGTTTACTTAAATTCAATTAGTTTTATTTCTAGTTAAATAACAACTGTGTTACAGCCATCAGCTTTCTTGTGACAAGGATGAGATCTCTGACACCCTGATTCAGAGGACGGGAGATTTGCTCTTGGCTGGGTTCCAGAGGCCAGGCTCCGGGCGGAAGTGTGCAGTGGAAGGGAGAGGTCTGGTCTGGCCTGGCCCAGCCTGGTGGGGAAAGCAGAGCTGGGAGAACCAGAGAGGAGAGCACCAGGGACCAGAGCCACGGCCTGGACACGACCCCACCTGCCTGCACAGCCCCCGCCCAGGCCAGGGTCTCAGAGCTGTCCCCATTCTCTTCCCAGCAGCTTCGTGCTTTCAGGCACTGTGTTCAGGTTGTACCCAAGTTGATTCCCATGGAGGGGGTGAGCAGAAGCCAGTGTTGTCCTTCTGGACCTGGATATCCAGGTTCCCCAGCACCATTCACTGAAGAAACTGTCCTTTCCCACTGTGTTGTCTGGACACTGCTGTTGAAGAGTCAGTTATCAAAGTGCTGTGTTCAAGTCCCAGCCCCTACATAAATAAATCCATCCATGCAGGGGTTTTTTCTGGTCACCAGTCACTGTGCTATCCCACCATCCTGTCTCCATCAGTGCCGTGCTGCTCTAATTACTACAGCTTTGGGTGATGCTCCCAAATCCAGGAGTCTGCTATCTACAGCTTTGTTCTTGCCCAGGACAATTTTGGCTGCCAGGGTCACCTGTGGCTCCACATGGACTTCAGTAATGTTTTGTTCACCTTTGTGAAGAATGATGAAGGGTCCTGAAAAGGCCTCCAGTGAGTCTGCAGGTCACTCTGGGCAGCCTGGACACTTCTGGGACACTGACTTCTCTCATCCAGGAACATGAGGTATCATCACTTATTTGTCCATTTATTCAGTTTCTTACATTTATGTTGTACAGTTTTCAGTACAAAAGTCTTTTACCTCCTTGGTTAAATCTGCTAAGGTTTATTTGTTTGATGCTATTAGGCAAATGGGATTATGTTCTTAATTTATTTTTTGTAAAGCTCCTTTTTCAAATAGTTCATTAAAATATAGAAACACTACTGAATTTTATGTGCTGATCTGGTACCCTATGACTTCACAGACTCTCCTTACCCGTTGAACTGGGTTAATGGCCTGTAGTTTTCAGTTTCTAAGTCAAATGTGTGTAATACAGACTTTGCCATTTAAAGTATATTGCTCACCCTTTTATGCAGCCTCACCCTCAAGCGAGCCCCCTACAATTTCTCACCCTTCCAGACAGAAGCTGCCCTCAGGGAGAACATGGCTCCTCCCTCCTGCCCTGGGCCTGCCTTCTCCAATGTGGGGCCTTCCCCAACGTGGGTGTGGGAGCCCATACTGCCCCCAGTGCCTGTTGTTTCACTGAGCACAGGACCTTCAAGGCATGTGCTGCGGCGCCCTTTTCCGTCCATGCCGCGTCCTAGTCCATCCACGCCTTGTGACAAGGTCCATGGGTGGAGGAGAGTGCTTCATGGAATCGCTTCTCCAGGAAAAGGACACCACATGTGGGAATTGGGCGCAAGGATCTTGTAATGTTTTGTACTGATAATTGTAATTTGTGTAATTCACATATATATATTTTCATATAATACTCAATATGAAATCGAAAATAGAAACTCCAGAGGAGTTACTAGAAACCTTCTAGATAACTTTGTGAAAACTAATTGTGAAATTTTACCTTCTGTGAGTAGTATGAGAGAGTTTATACAAAAGCTTTAAATGAAAGAGCTTATGGAGGAGGATTTACAAAATTCCTGTGAGACAACTGCCCTGAGACACTGGACAGGCAGCCAGAGACGGGCAACTAGGACACATATGTTACGCCACCGGCCGCCTAAGACAGGCACAGGACCAATTGCTGTCCTGCAGGCCCATGACGGGTAAGGCCTGGTTGGGTTCATATGAAGAGTCCTTGACCCAAGACAGGCGC